>MU185773.1:0-36792 GCA_016904865.1 Pissodes strobi | reverse complement strand
TCACCTATTTTATTTCTTGTGGTTTGTAATGATTTGGATGCATGTGTGGGAGCCCCCAATGTATCCATAATGCAATGATTGTGTCTCATAAGGACGAAAATTCAGAACAGAACACGAAATAACATTATATTTACTTTGAATATTCAAAATGAAGAATATGAACATCCCACTGAAGTGATATGTAAAAGGCTATCTTCGTCAAGATAGCAGTTTTTAATCTGAGGGATAGAATCAGCCGACATTATCTTTTATTATGCATATGTCCACTTCCGCTCACGTATATTGTATGGTATTCTATTTTGAGGCACCAATGCCCAGGCTCTGTCTTGTACATTTATTATGCAAAAAAGAATAATAAGAACAACTTTACTTTTTTGTAAACTGTGCTTTATGACAGTATTTTCACTGTATCTGTTCAGTATATGCTGTTTTGTGTTCAAGAATAAAAATAACTTTAGACGTAATAGCTCTGTAGGGATGTGTGATAGATTGATGAGACACGGAAGTGATCTTATGATGCCCAGGCATTCGACTGCAATGTATGAGAAAGGGCCAATTACTTGGGGATAATTTTCCCAACGTCACTAAGGAATGAAACAACTTACATAACATTTAGAAGGAAAGTGAAACACTTCTTCGCTATGTTTTTGCTATTGATATTATGTATTAACTGGTATGTGGGTTTTTGTTATATTGTAGAATTCTTTTGTTGATCTAAGAATCTGTGTTTTATATATTAAATTTTCAAGCTTTGTCAACAAGAACTTGTTTCTTTTGATTAATAACGCATATTTTGATACAATTTGATTTGATTTGAACTCTAGTATCTTCAGTTAATATTTTTATTTTATTTTTTGCTTACTGGAGAATATCAAATTCAATTTCCACACTTATTTTTTTTTTGCTGTTCATCAGAATATATTAATTTTTTGTATAATAAATAAAGTTTCGATTCCAGTTCCTTTGGAGTTTCTGTACAAATCTCGGATTAAATTATTTCTATATACTTTTAAAAAATATTTTATTGTTTGCTTGTTGAGAATATGAAACATTTGTTTTTCATGAGACTCCTCTTTCATCTCATCATTTACAAAACTCTAAGGAAAAACCTCATATATTTGTAAAAAAAGTAGTTATCATAAGATTACTGCATTCTGAAAGTATATATTCCATCAATAATTTGAAATACATTTGGCTACCCTATACAACACTTTTTTTGAGGGAAACTCTATGTTTTCTATACATGAGTACAATCATACTATCATACATATTTAATTGTTGACATCAATTTTTGGGGTATTTTCGAGGGAATTTTACAAAAGTCTTACCTTTGCGCTGATTTTGTAATACTTATTGTCTTACTAATTTCTGTATTTTCCTAAATTTTGTATGAATTAAGTTTTGTTTAATGGTAAGTCAAATCTGCATACAAATAAATTTGGACTAAATAAGTTAATAGTATATGAAGTTCTATTTAAAAAATTAAGGTGTGCTATATTAAAACATATTTCTTATATAGGAAAATAAATTAAATATGGTTCCTAGCCTGGTATTTAGAGTTTAGAAGGGTGTTTCATAAATTTTTACAAGCTCATTTATATATAATGCAAATTCGTTGTGAATACACAATTAGTCTATTTTATAAGGCCTACCCTCATTTACCTAAATTAGGTTTCATTGCCAAGACCTTCTTGGAATTTTGTGGGTGGTTCTTTTATCTTTATGGTTAAATTGTTATGGTAATTAGGTTGAAAAATCTATTAATATTGGCAAATGTTTATTTAGCCACTATATTTACTTATTTAAAATGTTTGTTAGTCCCCTACAAAATTACAATAGCTTTCCCTTTTAGCTGTGGCTTGAATTTCAACATTTGAATAATTATTTAATACTTTAGGGTTAAGTGCTTTTTGTATTGCTTCAGGTATTTTGAAAAATTTAATTGTATCTCTGTACCAAGGTACCTCTTTATCTTTTATTAAACATCTGTAAAGGTCTTATGGCAGCTATGAAGCCTACCTTCATTTGCCTACCTGAATTTTCTTTCATTAAACCATCTGTAACTTTTAGCCTTGGAATTTTGCATCGGCTTGTTATTTGTTATGCTAATGAGGTTGAAGAATGCATTAATTATATTGAAAAATTTAGAATATTCATCCATACTTGTTTAGCATGACATATGATCATTAGTGGATTGCACAATAATTTATTGATCCAAATAGATTCTCTTTTGGCTATGAGTTGAATTGCTTATTTATTTAGGTAGGCTTACAATGTACTAATCAATTTGGAAAAATGAGGCAACAATGATAAAACATAAAAATAGTAAATTTTTCGGCTAATCTCTTTCAATTGAGCCTATCTAGAACTTGAGCAGCTTCTGCTGCATATGCCAATCTTATTGAGATAGTTTAAAAATGGCTTTAAAAAATATTTTCATTCATCACTACTGTTTCAGGGCTCTATTTTAAAAAATGGAAATGAAACCTGTTAAGGATCACTCCGTTGTCTCATTCTATGTTTATATCACAACTCTCTGTCTCTAAAACTAAGTATTGGTCTACCTCTATGCCAGGTATGTTAATTGCGTCATTATGTATTGTTTAAAAAGACTGAGCATAAAGTAGAACAAAAGCTTTGCATGTTAAGAGGTTTAGCCTCGGGTCAGTAACATATTTTTTTTGTAATTAATATATTCAAGCATTAAAAATTACCCAAAGTATATAATAGGGCCAAAACATTATGATGAGCAATTTTTTGAACTGGCACTACATAACAATGATAGTAGGTGTGAACTGGTTTGCGTAAATTGAGGATAGATCCTGTTTCGGCCACAGTCAGGAGCTATTTATTAATATATTGAAGATAGTTTACCCACAAATGACAAATTTAAGCTTACATTCTGTCAGCAAAAGCGGTCAGACAGGTAACTTCTACAGTATATGCAAATAAAATGTTTATCCATTTTCCTTTTTTTATTATTATTATTATTATTATTATTATTATTATTATTATGATCAGCAGTATAAAGCGGAAGTCCGATAAGTCTACTGCTATGTATTTTAGTTATTCCTGATGTCACATCCGAGCCAAGCACTCCTGAGCTCCCCACAATCAGTCCCCTCTGCAGTAAATATGCTTACGTATATATCATTAACACCATTCACGTAAATTTGGATCTATATGTAATGTACGAACTACTCACTGACTGCCTTCATGTTACTGTCCAACCGATTTTTGAAGGTATTTTTATTTGGTGCTGTGACAGCTTCCTCAGGAAGAGAATTCCACCTATGCACCACACGATTGCACAGAAAGTTCTTACATGTTAGGGTTGAGTTCTTTTCTTTTTTCAGTTTTAGTGTGTCCTCTTGGGTTGGCATTAGTGTTAAATGTAAAGAGCGATCCAATGTTAATATCCTCCGAATAGTGACCATTAAGCATCTTATAGAATTCGATTAAGTCACCCCTCTCCCTCCGCCGTTTCAGTGTCGTGAGATTAAGGCATTGTAAGCGTTCTTCATATGGTAAATGTTTCAGCTCAGTTGATATTTTTGTTACCCTTCTTTGAACCTTCTCTAATTGTTTGATGTCCTTAACATAATATAGATTCGACACACTGTGCGCATGCTCCAATTTAGGTCTTACAAAAATGTTGTATGGAACTTTTTTATGATTTGTGATGTTTACGTGGAAAAAGCCCTCTGCCAAAGATATGAATGAATTTGCCCTTTTAACTATACTGGAAATGTGTATCTCCCATTTGAGGTTGCTGGAGATAATTTCACCAAGATCTTTTTGGTCTGATAGTGGTTTAAGCTGCTTCCCGTTGAGATGGTATTCGTGGCGCGGATTGTTATTTCCTAGGTAAAGAATAGTACATTTGTCTTCATTTAAACTTAGCTGCCACCGGTCAGTCCAGTTCTCTAGATCCTGGATATCCCGAAGAAATTCGTTATACTGAATATTGGAATTACTGAATATATTTATGTCATCTGCAAATAGGCTTATATTTGTTCTAATTTTGGTTTGTAAGTCAGTGATATTCGAGGGTAATATATCATAAGGGCGTATGAACCATTTGTTGAAAAATTGAGTTTTTTGTACTACATTGTACACAAAAATGATGCGAACAACATATCAGAAGGACGTAAGATATGCATTAAAAAAGAGAGGTGTTTTATAGGCGTATGGGCCAACTTTCGCATTTACTAGTTGGCTCATAAAGGCGTACGGGCTCCTAAGCCCCGAGTGAAATTTTAAAATGAGTTTTTACTCAAAATCATAAGGGCGTATACTGCGGTAGGTGCCCTTGTGTGTATGATCTAGGTGCGATACGCCTTTATGATTTATTGTAGTCGTCTCTAAACAGGCAAAGACACGTGGTTATTACTTCAATGTTCCTTGATTATTAAAGACACGTGGTTATTACTTCAATGTTCCTTGATTATTATACAAAATAAAAACATAACCTCTAAGCATTTTGTTTGTGGTGTGGTGCAAGAGTATTTGTTTATAGTTAGAAATTATGGATATCGATGAAGATTTATTTGATAATCTAATTAAGCAATCAAATGGAATTATTGATAAATTGCGGGATAGTGAAACAAATTCGAGTAAAACTTCCCCCTTAATTTATACGACTTTAACAAATATTAGTGACTATGGTGAAGATAATAATCAAATATCAAAAACTTGAATATCCTGCATACAAAACCGTTCTGCCTATAAGTAATAAAAAGTATAAGGATCTTATTGACTTATGTGAAACTGACGTCATAGAAGATGTATATAAACCATTCTACTTAAAGTTAAAACATAGTTTGGATGGTGATTGATCTGCATCTACAGACTCAGAAGAAATACCACTTTCTATTATGAGAGAAAAAATGAGAAAAAGAAAACGCGTTTAATAATTTAACCACCTTTTTTAAGAATATTTTTAATTTTCATTTATTTTATTTTAATAGAAGTTTTAGTTTGTTTTGCTTTGAAATAAAAATAAAAACCAAATAATAAAACGATTTTTTATTTCGTACGCCCTTATAGATCCAGAATGAAGTATGATGTAAAGTTGTATCATATGGGCGTATGCGCCAAATATTAGTATACTAATTCATAACAAAATTTTTAAAATTAAATGTACATAAATATTGGTCTCTTTACTCTTCAATTAAAATATAACGAATTTCCGTCAGTAAAATCCGTAAATTTTCAGCAAATGGTAAAAATTATAACAAAATGTTTCCTATTTCAAAACAAGAAAAGTGGCCCATCCGCCCTTCTGATATATTGCCCTCGAGTGATAAAAAGCAGATGCCCTAGTACAGACCCCTGCACTACCCCACTATACACCTGCATTGATTTTGATAAACAACCATTTGCCCGCACCTGATAAATTATGTTTTTAAAAATATTTCTATTCACAAGAGATTTCCCCTTACGCCATAATGTCCCAACTTCAGAGGGAGTCTTTCTATTGGAACTTTGTCGAATGCTTTCTGGTAGTCTAAATATAAGATAACCATAGGACGCCCTTCATCTAGTTCCTTTGTCCAGCCATCAACACCCATAATCAAAGTCGATGTTGCTGATCTTTGTGATAGAAAACCATGCTGCTCTCTCGGAATAACACCCCACTCCAACAGAAATCTAACCATCTGACTTTTCCAATATTTTGCACATGTGACATGTTAGACTATTTGGTCTATAATTTAATGGTTCATACTTGTCACCCTTCTTAAACAATGGTATAACTATTGTTGATGATCATTTCTCCGGTATCCTGGACTCATCCAAGAGATGCTGCAAAGCTACCGCTAAGTATGGCGCCAGTACTTCTTTGCAATAGAGCTAAGATGTTGTCTGGCCCTGGGCTGCTGTCTTTCCTAAGTGTCGAGATAGCCTCAAGTACTGTTTCTATTGTAATTTCAATTCTTTCTAGTGAAGGAATTGTTCTTGTCAGCTGCTGCGGGTAGATTGGTCTTATTTCGTGAGTATAAACGTCCTGGAATCGTTCTGCAAATAAGTCGGCTGTCTGTTGAAAATCAAGAACTACCCGACCTGTGTGTGCATCTTTAAGTAGCAGTTCTGATATCTTGCTGTTTAGCCATCTTTTTATGTATGAATAAAATTGTTTTTCGCCACTGTTCAGTATATTATCCTCATATTTCTTTCTGGATTCCATAATTGCAGTTTTGAGTTTGTTGTTCTGGTTTCTGTAGGTTGTATATCTACTTTCGGTTTTATTCGCTGTGTATTCATGTCAGAGTTTATGCTTTTTATCTATTTCACTGAAAATGTTCTGATTTCTGGGTTTAAAAGGTATACACTCTTCTACAGAGTAATGGATTGCCTGTTCAATGTGGTCTACTGTTATCTGGGTCAGATTTGGTGTTAATGACCGTGTCCGTAAGTGTCTCTGAACACTCTCACTGACTCTGGTATAATCTGCTTTCCAGAAATTTCTTCTTTTTATCTTTCTTGTGTCTTTCTTGGATACTCTGATTTGAGTTTTTATGGTTAAAACGACAGGATCTCTGAGTCCTAGGGGAAGTGCTACTGTGATTTACGAGACCGATTTGTGATCTGAAATCAAGATTAAGTCTAGAAGTGATGCTTGTGCGTTTCGATGCCTAGTATTAGTAGTAACTATTTGTAACCAATTGCAGTTCCATTCTTTAAAACCCTCTAGAAATTCTTGTGCAGCCATACTATATCCCATTATTTGTAAACTTATCCATGAAATCTCTGTATAATTAAAATGTCCCAATATTATTGTGCTCTGGTTTTCAGTAAAGGCACTATTTAGCTTACTTACAAGATGCGCGTTGTCTTGCATTGTCACAGTGGTTTGAAGTAGGTTGGTCTTTTCAATTCGGATATCGAGCCAAAATTCACTGTCTTACATTTCTGATTAGGTATGGCCTTGATTACATGTCCATTTATTTCGCTTCTTGTCCAGATACATACACCTCCTCCTTTTTGATTGCCATGATCGTCCCTAAATATTTGATAGTCTCCCAATTTGACAAGCGAATAAAGTATTAAGTTGCTAAGCCATGTTTAGAGTGAACTTTCTCCACACCTGTTCTGCCAAATTATATTTTCCATAAACTGAAGACCGTATATATCATCAAAGAATATTCTAAGTAGAATATTCTTTGATATCATATATCCTTAAACTAACCCAAACTAACACAAAATAGACAGACGATTTACTGTCAAGCCAATGGATCTAAGTTTGATTAATATCGTCCTGCGTCAATTTTGTCAAAAGTTTGAACATCAGACCTTTGAAACCAAAACGTGTTTAGTTTGTTTGGTATAGTTTTAAGTGTAGGGCATTTATCTATTGATGAATAAGTTAGCAATATATTTTTTCTAGATTGTTCAAAAGTACAACTATGTTGCCATGGACACCGAATTTCCGGGTGTCGTGGCCCGGCCTATAGGCGAGTTCCGGAGCTCGGCCGATTACCAGTACCAAATGCTGCGCTGCAACGTCGATTTGTTGCGCATCATTCAGCTGGGACTGACGTTCTTGGATGATAACGGGAAAACGCCTGGAGGTAGTTATACTACATGGCAATTCAACTTCAAATTCAACTTGCAGTAAGTAATCATATTTGCTAAAAAGGGCAAAAACCTTTGAAGCTTTACCTTTACGTATACCTAAGTCAACTTTAACAATAGGTTTTGATAGTTTTGAAACCATGATAATTCAGAACACCGTTAAGTTTTCCTTCTGTTAAGGAAAAAAATAAATAAATGTGTACATATACATGTGAGATAAATTTTACTTATTTTTTAAAATTAATAGTCTAAATTTGACCTTTGAATAATGAAGCGCTTTTTATAGATGCTTGGCTTTCACACATTGACAGTTAGTTAATTTAGGTTTGTTCCCTAATATTTTCAGAGAAGATATGTATGCCCAAGATAGTATTGACCTACTCACAAATTCCGGAATACAATTCAAGAAGCACGAAGACGAAGGTATAGAACCCTTGGAATTTGCAGAACTTCTAATGTCTTCAGGAATTGTGCTAATGGACAATATTAAATGGCTTAGTTTTCACTCTGGTAAGTTTAAGTTCATGGAGTAAAACTTGAAACAAGAATTTTTTTAAATTATAATAAAGTACTCCCATTTTTTGTCTATTCCTCGAGATTTAAATTTCTGCAATGTTGAATTGATTTAGTCCACATGTTTGTCATGAAAGGTTTGTTATATGCAAAATTGCGTTTAAATGTCTGGTTATATGTATTTATTCACGTATGTTCGTCAATTCTTTGCAATTTCTGCAAAATGGAAATTCAGAGATGACACGAAATTCAGGAGTTTTCCCTATATTCTGCATCATCTCAATTGAACCACCAGAATGTGTTATTAAATGAAGCAAATGAGCATTGGTAAGGTGGCAAAACTTACCCACTTTGGTGTTTTGAATGGAATCTACTGTATATATGTTTTATTTGTTGAAACTTTCTATTTTCTTCAAGTTTTCAGATTTTGTTGAAAATATTGCATTACAATGTTTTTCTAATCCCTTTTAAGTGTGTGTAAGGGACAGTCACCAGTAGTCATATATAGGGATGATGCGAAATATATTATTACAACATCATGCAATAGACAATAGTTTATTTCGTGCTGGTACACAATTACATTTTTTGCACAAGTCAATCGTGAAAAACAGCTAGAATTATTAAATATTAGCATGCCAGCATGCTGGTACCAAATTGCGCCCAGTGCAGGTATTGTAAGAGTGAATATCGTCATGAGCCCGATACAGATCCAAATTCTGTCATACATACAGCAAGCATTCTAGAATATACACACAGGGCATAGTCAGCAAACTCATACTCAAGTACATCTCTTTACAATCATCCCTATATCCTAAACCTGTCATCATTCTCACTGCCTTTCTTTGCATGCTAAATGTTTGGTGTATTTGAGCTGTATGTCCCCACACTAGGATAGCATAAGAAAGGTGTGAGTGAAATATTGCAAAATACGCTTTGCTCAACACATCAATTGAAACACAATTTCTCAAACTCCTAAGCACATAAAGATCTTTATTCAGCCTTACCAAGAGAGCATCGACAATGTAGTTTGGAATCAAGAACGACCCCCCAGAAACCGTACCTCTTGATGGACTACATTTTCGGGAAATTACCTTAAGGTAAAAAGCACACGATTTGTCTTCTCTGCATTTAACAGAAGTCGAATGGAGCAAAACCAATCCTCAGCTCTATCCTGTGCCGCCCTAGACTCCCTCAGTGATTCTTGGTAGCTCCTAGCAGAGTGCAGGATTGTTGTGTCATTAGCAAAGAGTGTATATTTTGCTGTGGTCTCATTGTATGGTAGATCATTTATGAATATGAGGAATAAAATTGGACCAAGAACAAATCCCTGGGGAACTCCAATATTTATTTCACCCTTTGCTCAGCTCGCCACCTGTTGTCGACCTTGAAATTATAAAACTCCAGTTTTTTTTCCAGAAGAATACCATGATCGACACAGTTAAAAGCCTTGCTCTAATAACAAAACAAAACCGAACTATATTTCCTGTCTTGAAACCCTCCATTATATCCGATACCAAGTTGATAATGCCCACAACTGTTTTTATTTTTTCTGAAGCCAAATTGGAATCGAGAGAAAAGAGAACTTGACTCAAAAAATTGTATTATTTTAATAGCCATACATTTCTCAAAGATTTTAGATATAATAGGAGAAAGTGATATATGGGCCTATAATTTTCTGGCAGGGTAGGATCGCCCTTTTTAAAAATTGGAATAATCACGGCTATTTTCAATTTAGTTGGAAAAATATTTTGCTTAAAGCAAATATTTATTAATTTTGTTAGTGGTATTATTAGTTGGTTATTTACAGATTTTATTATTTTAACGTTAAACCCATAAAGATCACGACTCTGCTGCTTATTTTTCAGGCTATCAATTATGTCTCTCATATCATTGAATGTTACTTCAGTGAAGGAGAAGGATGTTTTAGGGGTCATTCTTGGACTGAGGTATAGCCTGTACAATATTGTTGGCTATATTGAAAAAGAAAATTGTTATACTCACCTAAGGTTATATTTACATTTTTGGGATGTAGGTCTTTCACATCTATTACCATTTATTACTTTCCATAATGCTTTTGCTTGGTTAGTCGAAGACAGAATGTAATTATTATTTGCCCTTATTTTAGCTGTTCTGATGACTTCCTTATACCGTTTTTTATAGTTTTTAAATTCTTGAGTGATAAAATTATTTTTGTAATGACTACTTAGATCCCCCAGAAAACTGAGATGATCTCTCGTAATTCGTAGATCATCAGTAAATCAGCTAATGACGTTAAAGTTGTCGGATCTAACAACATAGGTTTTTTCTGGAAAAGTAGATAAATAAGCATTTTCAGGTAATCTTGAAAAAATATAAAATGTTCTATCAAAGTTACAGTTTTCACTTATAAAATCCCAGAAGCTAAATAGCTTTTTGATAGCTTTTGATTTTTATATTAAAAAATGTATCTAATCATTCTAATCCTTGATGAGTAATGGGTCTGCACACCCTGTGTGACCTTTCAAACCCTTTCAAAGATTCTAGGCTCATGTATTCATCTATCTGACACTTGTATCAGACACATTCGTATCAGTCACTCCCATACTATATATAGCCTAACTCACAAATATGTTATCTAGACAAGTGTCTTATCATGTAGGCTTAAATATAGTTTGTCTAAGACCAAAACTTACCATTAAGTCACAAGATTTTTCCGTGTCAGGTTGTTCTGTATTAAATTTGACATTAAAATCACTTAGAACTGGGCCCCACACTAGGTTCAATCTCTGATAAGAGCCTCTTAACTATCGTCAGAAAGATGTCGAAACTTCCCGAGAGTGAGCGGTAAAAAACCAAAAATACAATTTTAAACAATTCACATAAACTGAGCAATATTCAATACGTTTGTCAATATTTATTGGGGAATCCTTCTTTTCTGCAGATCAGTAGATAGTCCTTCACACGACCACCCGAATAGTGGTCCCGGTTAGAATAAACGGCCAACTTAAATCCCTTAAGATGAACATGGTCTATTTCCTCCTTTCTCAGCCAGTGCTCCGTGAAACACAGGATACTAATACTTTTGTCTGCAGCAAATGCTTCAACTTCATCCAATTTATTTCTCAGGGATCTCACATTCACATGGAGAACGCCTATCCTGTGAACTATGTCATCTTTTGTATTGTTGTTGTTGTCAATTACCACAGGCGCTATATGTTCAGAAAATGGTCCACAATGATTCCCATAGGCCATAGGGATGAACCCAAGTATCTGTTCCTTTCACTGAGGAAAACAGATAGCCTAAATGAGGAACGATATCTGTCTTTTAGAAAAACGATTACTTGTTCTGCCTCAACACCTGGAGCAACTCCAAAGAGGAGCAGAAAATCCATCCTAGGAGTCGTTTTAAAGGTTCTTGATTCATTATTTGTACCCCTGATAGTTGCCAGTCTATTGGATTTATTTCTTTTTATGTTTTCATTCTTTGTTGTGTGCACTTTATTGTTTTTTTCTTCGTTATTTTGTTGATGTTGCTTAAAGCCCTTATTTTTTTGTTGTGTTTCCTAAGGAGCATCTTCTTTCACGATAGCACTGTATGTTATTTGGATTACATCAGTTCTTGCTCATTTATGTTGCCGTCGGCAACGTTACTTTCTATGTTGTCATTTCCTGGTTCATTTGAACTATACATGTCAGACACTCTTTTAAGAGAGCTGATAATTCTGATACGAGAAGTAGTTTATGGAACTTCTGATATAGTTTTGCTTCGCCACAGTTTATTCCATTTGGAGTGAGGCAGTCAACATTTTATAATGTTAGCTAGCTCGAGTTCACGAAGATGGCTTCTCAGTCTGTAAAATGACCTGTCCAAACTCGGTTTTTCTTTCGAAATTATTATTTCCGTTGTTGCCAAAGGGTGTTGGATCTGGACAAGACCAAAACTACTCTTTGTAATACTTGGTCTACAACAATCTCTAGTACTCTTACTATGTGTGTTCATAGAACTAACTAACTGTTTTTTTTTTTAATTTTTAGGCTATGATTTTGGATACCTGATTAAACTTTTGACGGATAATAACCTTCCGCAGGACGAAAACGAGTTCTTTGAGCTCCTGAAGCTTTACTTTCCAACAATATATGATGTTAAGGTAAGCCTGAGAGGTTCTACTAGTGTTATCTGGTCAATAACTGGATTAAATGCATGTTTTATGGATCATATTGTATTTACTATACACTTTTTCTTGACAACGTATCAACAAGAAATACCTACTAAATACACCACACCGATTTAATTTTGACGGCAAATGCGAATTTTCGTGAGATAAGGCGACACAGAGATGATAGACAGATATTTTGTTATCTCTTCCAATATTGATATACCCATGATCATGTGTGTGATTCATCAATATTTTCATGACAAAACTTATAAGAGCAATCCAATCTATACCATATACTATTCTGTACATTGTTGAGGTCTTTAATGCTGTATTACGATGAATTGGTGGGAAAAACATATTTTGCTTGTAGTGATTGATATATCTGATGCACTTATCTAGATGTATTTCTGTTTTAGTACCTGATGAAATCCTGTAAGACGCTGAAGGGGGGATTACAGGAGGTGGCTGAGCAACTTGAGTTGGAAAGGGTAGGCCCACAACACCAAGCAGGATCTGACTCGCTTTTGACTGGGATGGCGTTTTTTAAAATGAAGGAGGTAAATTATTACAAAAAAAACTTTTTTTGCTTTATTTATTTATTAAATGTGTAAAACCAATGAATGATAGATATAGTCTACTTTAAACGGCGCATTTGGTTTAACAGTGTTGCAAGTACTGATATGCAGGTTAACCTAAGATCAGATGGACCTGAAAAGAAAGCTTATGAACACATTCGATTTTATAAGGTCAAGCCTCGATTATGTAAGAGTAAAGTTGGTATTTTCCAAGTTATACGAATTTCTAATTATAGACTGGAACCTTTAATCAGAGACAAACCATGAGGAACCGTTAAGTAAAATAGAAAATTTGTCCTTTTCATGCCATCTCTTTTACTTAATGCATTTCCGTATAGCTATCTCTTTATCTAGTATCGCCAAAGGTGATTGTAGATGGAGCCAAAGTCGAGTCGACGCTGTTGCAGAAACAAATTTATTTATTTATTTATGTATTTATTTATTTCCACGGAAAACTCCATTTTTACAATCAAATTACAAATTTGAAATAATATGAAAAAAAAAGTATCTATAAATAATATTAGAAAAACAAAAAGAAAGTTACCCTCAACGAGGATGCAAGACACAAGAAGAAGAATCAAGAATAACACTCTGTATAGCCTTTTTTTTTTAAGAAGAAACTGATAGATGTAATGGCACACCAGAGGCCTATGCAAACCATAATTGGTCCCCTGCGGCTCAATATAGAATAAGTTTGTGGCTCTAGTCCGGTGAACGGTATTGAAGTTCAAGCGCCCAAGAAGATAACTGGAACCAATAGCACCATTCACCAGCCTAAAGACAAAACATACATCAGCACAAAGCCTCCTGCTTTCCAGTGAAATTAAATTTAACTGTGACATAGTCTCACTATAGTTAGTGTGACCTGACAATAAATGGATACTTAAGCGAAATGCACAAGCTCGCAGAAATCTTCTCTGTATCGCTTCAATCTCATTATTATAGACAGCGTATCGAGGGGACCACACCTGACTAGCATATTCAAGCGAAAAACGCACAAATGCGCAAAATAATTTTTTTAACAAATCACAAGAGAAATCCCTGCCAAATCTGACAATAAAACCTAAGCTCCGAACAATTAAATTTATATAACTATTAAAAAGCAATTTACAGTCCAACACTACACCCAGATCCGTAACTTCGGTGACACGCCGCAGCGCCTCAGCATTTATGAAATAATCAGAGCTAATAGGATCTCTTATTTTAGCAAACGTAATACAGCAACACTTTTTAATGTTCAACTCCAGTCCATTTAAAGTAGACCACACAAACACATTATCGATATCGGACTGCAATAAACCACAATCTCTCACACAGTTTACTTCCCTAAATATTTTCAGATCATCAGCAAACATTAGGTAATTCGATTTTTTTATAAAAAGAGAAATGTCATTAACAAACAGCAGGAATAACAATGGCCCGCAATGGGAGCCCTGAGGAACCCCCGAGGTAACAGCAATCTCCCTCGAAACAAAATTATTAATTTTAACACACTGAACACGCTCCCTTAGAAAGCTACCAAACCATCTACAAATGCTAGTACCAAAACCCAATGCACCCATCTTAGCCAACAGCAAAGAGTGGTCCACCCTGTCGAATGCCTTTGTGAAATCAGTGTATACACTGTCAACCTGAAGTCTTTTCCCAAAGGCATCCAGCAGATGATCCTGGAATGTCATCAAATTCGTCACTGTTGAGCGGCCCACCAAAAAACCGTGGTGTTCCTCAGAGATTAAACCCCTACACTCCCATGCCAGAAATTCAGTAACAAGTTAGTCAAGCAGCTTTGGCATTGCAGACTGTATGCAAATCCCCCTATAATTAGCTATATTGCTACGATCACCAGACTTAAAAATTGGAGTGATAAATGAATTTTTCCAAAAATTTGGAAAAGTACCAGTTCTTAAGGAGTTATTAAATAGCAACCAGAGGGGCTTGCTAAGTGAGAAGATACAGGCCTTCAGCAGAAATGACGGAACTTCATCAGGACCACTGGTTAATCTTGACTTGAGTAACAGAATGCCATTAAATACCGTCTCGAGACTAAGAGACATTTCTCTGATATTAGAGTAACCACCGATTCTAGAGTAATAATCTGGGATAGCCAACGGGGTATGTGCATACACAGACGAAAAATAATCAGCAAATAAACCCACAACCTCCCCACCACAATTGCCATTCCTATCCTTTAAAAACATGCAGCGAACGAGAATATATTGAAATTAAATATAACATACCACAACAGAAGAATTACAATCGTCGCGGTATATGTATGCTCCATCGGACGACGAAAATATGGCAGTAAAGGACCAATTTTCTGAAAATCTAGACATTATAGCAGAAGTTGGCAACATGAGAAATGTCATCCTGATGGGAGACTTTAACAGTGGTACAGGACATCGACAGAAAGACAAAGTGATCGGACCATTTGGAGAAGGCACTGTTAACGACAACGGACAAAGGCTTATAGAGCTATGTCAGTACAACAAACTGAAGATACAGAACGGTTTTTTTTTAAACACCTGGACACAGAACACAAGAAATCTAAAATCAATAAGACTATGTCACAGTGAGACAAGACACTAAAGCCCAGGTAAATGACGCAAAAGTGATAAGAGAGAGATACAAGTATGAAAAGAATAGCCATAATATCGAGGATAAGAAAAACAACGAGCTTGAAGACATTAACTTCGCAAAGTATAACTTAAATAGTTTCATACATGACACTGTCAGATAACTATATAAAAGAAGGTTAAACGATAAATTGGATGAAACAGTTGCAAATGTTCCAGATCTATATGCTGCAACACGTTTTTTTTTATGATTGAACCCAAAGATTTTTTTTCCAATTAATTAAAAAAAATGAACCTAGCCCCGGAGAGTCGCGTTACAAAGCCCGGCCCCTGTCGTGGGGTCGTTTGAGCGCCACCCGTTCTAGCCAGCTAAACGGAAAAAGCTCGGCTGGTGCTGTACCGAGTGGCTAGATTCGCTCATAAAATTAACCGGTTCTTAGTACTTAATTTCAAACTTCCAAGAAAATGAGAATAATTATGGCACTATAATCAACCAACTTAACCTATCAAGAAAACACAATCTAAAAATTTAATGGACACTATATTTGCTACTAAATCCTTTTTTTTGCAAACACAGCAACAATTTATCTGGAGAAAATGGTTATATTAAAATGTGGTTGAGTAGACAAAAGAATGTTAAATGACTTAAAGTAATTAATAAAATAAACAGAGTACAATAAGATTGTACGTACAGAGACCAATTCAGTTGGAAAACCTCGGTTCTATATGCCTTATCACTAAATGCACTAAACACTACTTATCAAAGTGATCACTTGACGCAGACTAAGCTTCTTACAACTAGGTATGTGTGCGCTAATAGCTGCACTGATGGTGATAATATGCCGCAATGAGCGGACACAATGATTAGATCAAAAAAACTTGAGAAGTTAATAAAAGCACCAGATCAGATTAAAACTATGGTTAGCTTGATTCATATGATAAAAAGATAAAATTCAGAGCGGTTATATCTGCCGACTAATTAATGAAAAGAATGAAATTATCCAGCCAGCGCTTGACTTTTAAAATGAGAAAAAAACTCAAAGCAATTAGATTAACTGGTCCGATAAACCAGTGAAAAAATGTAAATTAAATTAATTAAAATCAATGAGCTACCTCAATTCAATGTTTGATTTATATCAATAAAAGCAAACGAAGAGTAAACATAAGAAACAATGAGACACAAAACTTATACCCAAATCCCGTCGTCGAACTCTGTCGATGGCCTCTAGTGCGGGAACCACCAGTTAAGGCCCTTCGTCAGCCTTCCTGGGAAAAAAAGTTGTGGACCTGCTTCCGGCATTTCAGAGAAAAAGTTGCAGTCCTTTAATTAAACTTCTGGCCCAGCAGAAGAACCCTCGAACTCGGACTTGAGGGTGTATTAGAAGAGATTCGACGGTCTCGGTCTTATGGGACGAACGTGGAAGCCGCTAGTACAGCTTGTAGAGCCCGAAAAATCGGTCGTGTTAAAACAGAAACGACACGATAAATCCCTTATCAAAAGGGTTGTATTATATCACAATACTTAAAACGAGCAGTTTCTCGCTATACTGGCAAACGTTCCCCAGGCGAGCAAACTAGAAAAAACTTCTCCAAAAGAAGTATTAGGAACAGCACGAAAACCCCAAAGTCATGAAATATGGTGGAATGAAGACGTCGAATTGGCAGTAGGCGAGAAAAAGAAAACATATTTAAAATGACTCGGCACAAAGTCACAAGAAGACAAAGACAAGTAAGACGAAGCAAAAAGAACAGCAAAAGAGATATGGGACAGGAAGTGTAAGGAGATTGACACATACATTGGAGGAAGAGAATGTACAGAGGCATGGAAGTTTATAAATAGCGTCCGAAAACCTAACAGAGATAATGCAAATATACCAATTATACAACCCCAAGAATGGGTGCAATACTACAAGGATCTACTGACGGAACATAGAGAAGAATATAGGGAAGACCTAAATACATCATAAGTGGATATTCAGGGAGGACCAATTAGCGTAGAGGTAACTACAGTTAAGAGGGCTATATCCTGCCTGAAAAACGGAAAAGCCAGTGGTCCCGAAGGCATAACTGCGGAATCAGCGCCGTAACTACCATGGCGCCAGACGGCGCGGCCGCGCCAGGGCCCGGGCCCTGAGGGGGGCCGGAGGGCCCCCTTTTACTTTATGTAAACCTGGGGCATAAAACCCGAGAATACGCTACTTTCAGTACTTTTTTTACCAGGACCTGAGCCCGAAACCCAAAAAAATAAATCGATCGGGCCTTCCGGGCCTCCTTACGCCATGGTTTAGTCCCGCGAGAATACGAGGTTTACTATTTTTTTAATAATTTTTATTTTTAATCTCATAAGAAAAAAGTAATTTTAATAAATGCAATCCGTTTAAATTATCTTTGTGACACAGTAAAAATTTAAAAGAATTATGAAAAAAAATTATGGCATAGTGTTTGATTAACAAGCATTTAGAAACATGTATGTTAGGGTTTATTTAGGCAAAAAATTAGTTTAAGCCCATCACGGTAAAAAAAGGCCCAAAAGTTGCCTCTAAAATATTGGCAAGGCCTTAGCCCGTATGTGTGCGCGTGGTGTGTGAATTTGGCTCTTTAGAATTTTGAGGAAGTCCCGGCACGAACTCTAGTAAGGGTATAATCGCGAAGCAGGGACTGGCAGTGCCAATCTATTGTTCTCGGGGCTTAGTGCATTTGTTGCAATTATCTCATTTACAGCATATTCTTAGTCGTTATTTGCGTTTTTTTGATGATGAAATATATAGTGAAGCAGAGAGGTTAAGAATTAAATATGAAAATGATATTGGTGAGGCATTTGCTCAAGAGCTTATATCTTTTCGCCAATGTTTTTCTGAAGAAATTAAATTAAATAATATATCTACGGTAAAAGAATTACTTGAATTTATATTCATAAAAAATTCATCGTCTAGTTCCAGGTTCCCCGAAGTGATCACTGCTTGTTCAATTTTTTTAACAATACCTGTAACTTTTTTTAAAATATATATTCTTTTATCTATGCCTGTAACTGTTGCCTTTGCGGAACGCTCATTCTCTACGTTAAAACTAATAAAAAATTATTTAAGAAATGCAATTGGCCAAGAAAGGCTTTCCGCACTTTCAATTTTATCAATTGAAACAGCACGTTCATTAGATTTAGAAAAGATAATTGACGTATTTGCAACAAAAAAGTCAAGAAAAGTCAATTTTTAAATTATTTTGTTGCTCATGTAAACCTAAGGTCTGAATTTTTAAATGTGTTATTTTTATTAGTACAAATTTAGTTTTGTTTTCCTGTTAATTTTTATTTTTGTTTGTTTGTATACATTTTTATTTTTGTTTTTCTGTATAAGTAAATATATATTTTGATTTTGTTTATTGTATATAGTTTTTTTATTTTAAACCCATAGTATATTCTGCATTATAGAGGGAGAGTGAGTTGGGTTGTAGAGGGAGAGGGGCCCAGATTCGAGTGTGGCGCCAGGGCCCGATATCATGTTGTTACGGCACTGTGCGGAATTGTTGAAGAACGGGCCAGATAAACTCGATAGAATGTTCTACAATTTGCAACTATTACCTCGATGACCATCCAGTACCAGAGGAATGGAAGACTGCATACATTTCATCGATACATAAAAAAGGCGACAGCAGTAAGTGCAAGAATTACCGTGGAATATCAGTAACAAGCACTATAAGCCGGCTGTATGGAAGAATACTTCGTAAACTTATAGAGGACAAATATACTCATGTCGAAGAAGAAGAACAGGCAGGTTTCAGAGCAGGTTGATCGTGCACAAAACGTGTCCTTAAACAAATAAATGAAAAGAAAGTCGCGACTAACAGAGAAATACATATTTTTCGTTGATCTGCAGAAAACATATGATAGCGTCCCGATAAATAAACTATGGCAAGTTTTGGAAATATCGAATTATAGCCATATATTAGTGAAAGCCCTCAAAAACCTCTATGATGGGTCAAACTCCAAAATAAAAAGTGGGAATAAACTGTCCGAGAGCTCTACAATCACTCAGACAAGGATGTTGTGTCTCCCCAACGTTATTCAAAATATATAATAGCCGCCTCGTTAAGAGAATGGAAAAGAAAGGTATAGAATTGAATAACGCATACCAATCCAATCCAACGGAATCTCAATCCATCAACTGAACCCCTTGGTTACATGTCAAACATAACTATCCAAAATCCTTCTGCCCACTGACTTGATTGAACTGAAGAAAGTCCTAAACTCTATGAAAAACAAAAATTCTTCTGGAGAGGACAAACTTTCCACGAAGATTTTCCTTAACTTGCCTGACGTAGCTTTGATGACACTTGCTGACGCAATCAATGTTTCGTGGACGATAGGTACATTTTCGAACTGTCTAAAATCAGCCAAAGTTATCCCAATTCATAAGGGTGGCAGTCTGGATGAACCTTCAAACTTCAGACCTATTTCTCTTCTGTCCACTCTATCAAAGCTGATTGAGAAACTGGTTAAATTTTGTATCATATCTTATCTGAGATCAAATAATATCCTTAGTAAAGTTTAGTTTGGCTTTCGAGAGGGTCACGCTACTAATGATGCTGTGTACAATTTTCTTTATGATTTGTATGGTGGTGGGGTTTCCGCGGCGGTTTTTTGTGACTTATCAAAGACGTTTGACTGTGGCAGTCATGAGATTCTGCTTCGGAAGCTTCACTGCTATGGTTTCAGAGGCGTGGCATTGTCCTGGTTTTCTGTCTACTTTAAGGGTCGTCGTCAGCGTGTCTTCGTAGGCTCTGGGTCCTCTGGATATGGGTCGGTAAACTGGGTAGTGCCGCAGGATTCTGTTTTGGATCCCATACTTTTTCTCCTGTATGTCAATGACCTCACAAATCTTGACATTCAGGGAAAATTCACTTTATTTGCCGATGACACCACAGTTATCTGGCATAGCCCTAACAGTGAGTCCCTGCGCTTAACCTTATTGGCAGGACCTTTAGAGAATAAAGGTTTGGTTTGACTCAAATCGCCTGTCACTAAACTCTGGTAAGACCGGGCTGTTGTGTTTTAGGGGTGACCTCGGGGGTGTGTCGGTTGGGTGACCCAATTGTGCAGCTTCCTAGCAGCAGATTCCTTGGTGTAGTCATTGATAATGAACTGAAGTTTGAGAATCACATAGTTGATTTGGCTAACAAAATATCAAGTGGCTGCTTTGCTGTGAGGGTGGCGGCTGAAGAGCATGGCGCGGCAGTTGGTAGGTCTGTTTAATTTGCCCTTGTCGAGTCACGTCTTCGCTACTGCATCTATTTCTGGGGTAATGCTATTACCCCAGCGATAGATAGATAAGATTATCTTATCCAGTCACTCTTTATATTACAAGAAAGAGCTCTCAGATACATATGCAGGGCAAAAACTCGGGAATCCTGTTTTTTTATGAGGGTGCAAAGGTGTTCAACCACCTTCCGCGCGATTTAAGGAGGCAGCTTCACTCAGGTGTTTTTGGCAGCATCTAAGACAGTTTTTGGTGAAGAGGGGCTATTATAATCTTTCTGAGTTTTATGCTCAATGACCGTAGCTAGTGTAAACCTTTATAGTCTATGATTATGTGTATTTTATATTGTGTTTGCAACACGTTTTTTTCTCTGATTGAACCCAAAGATTTTTTTTCCCAATTAATTAAAAAAAAATGAACCTATCCCCGGAGAGACATGTTACAAAACCCGGCCCCTGTCGTGGGGTCGTTTGAGCGCCACCCGTTCTAGCCAGCTAAACGGAAAAAGCTCGGCTGGTGTTATACCGAATGGCTAGGATTCGCTCATAAAATTAACCGGTTCTCAGTTCCTAATTTCGACCTATCAAAAAAATAAACGAAAACAATGCCGCAATTATAATCAACTAACTTCTATCAAGAAAACACAATCTAAAATTTAATGAACACTATATTTGCTACTAAGTTCTTTTTTTTGAAAACACAGCAACAATCTATCTGGAGGAAAAGGTTATATTAAAATGTGGTTAAATAAAGACACAAGAATGTTAAACGACTGTTAAAGTAATTGATACAATAAACAGAGTACAATGTGAAGATTGTACCGAGACCTATTCAGTTGGAAAACCTCGGTTCTATATGCCTTATCAGTAAATGCACTAAACACTACTTATCGAAGTGATCACTTGACGTAGACTAAGCTTCTTACAACCAGGTATGCGTGCGCTAATAGCTGCACTGATTGTGATAATATGCCGCAATGAGCGGACACAATGATTAGGTCAAAAAACCTTGAGAAGGTAATAAAAGCACCAGATTTGATTAAAACTATGGTTAGCTTGATTCATATGATAAAGAGATAAAATTCAGAGCGGGTATATCTCCCGACTAATGAATGAAAAGAATGAAATTATCCAGCCAGCGCTTGACTTTATTAAAATGAGAAAACAACTCAAAGCAATCAGATTAACTGGTCCGATAAACCAGTGAATAAATGTAAATTAAATTAATTAAAATCAATGAGCTACCTCAGAACTCGGCGTTCAATGTTTGATTTATATGAAAAAAAGAAAACAAAGATTATACTACTGGGATACACCTAAGAAAAAATAAGACAGAAAACATACCCAAATCCCGTCGTCGAACTCTGGTGGAAGTGCCTATGGATGCCCAGGAACGGCTCTCGATGGCCTCTAGTGCGGGAACCACAAGGCTGTAGCCCTTCGATGAGGGTCCTGGCCCTCCGCAAAACGTTGTGGCCCTTCAAGGAGAAGTTAAAGCCCTGCACTGACGCTTCTGGCCTTCCAGAAAAAAAGGTTCTGGCCCTCCAGAAAGACTGTGGCCCTGCTTCTGGCCCTCCGAAAAAAGTTGTGGACCTTTGATAAACTCTGGCCCTCCGGAAAAAATCCTGAAATAATCCAGTACGCATTAAATGAAGCCCCTCTTACTTTAATAAAAATCATAGACCCCCCCCCCCCCCCCCTTGCATAGATACATCTTCTTTATAAAACAAATTGTCCCAGACAAAAAAAAAACATGGACTTGCAATGCAATAAAGCAAATAAAAGAGATATTAAGGTTCAGACAACTTGAATATAAAAAGATAAGTATATGAATCACTCCTAAAAAGAATATATAAACTTCCCCATATGATCAAAATTAAAGTTGCATTAAAATAAAAATTCGGATCAGATAAAATGGAGTAGATAAGATAACATGTGAGAAAAGCAAATGGCGATATGTGCACAAAAAAAAGGTAACACAGATAAGCAATCAATTTCATTAATTTAGGCAAAACGGTAGCGATATTTACCTCTTGAGGGTGGACTAGGAGAGATTCGACGGTCTCGGTCTTATGGGACGAACGTGGAAGCCGCTATAAATAATGGAGACAAAAAAAACGTTAGCATCATGGCGTTCACTCGCTTCATAGGCCATAGGAAAAGAAATCCAGAGAAAATGCTTACCTAGTACAGCATGTAGAGCCCGAAAAATCGGTCGTGTCAAAACACAAACAGAAACCACACAGTAAATCCCCTAGCAAAAGGGTTGTATTATATCACAATACTGAAACGTGCAGTTTCTCGCTATACTGGCAAACGTTCCTCAGGCGAGCAAACTAGAAAAGACTTCTCCAACGTTCCGTCAATTTGCCTTCGAAATTAAAATGCTGCGTCTCAAGCGCGGAAAACATGCCGAGTGATTCGATACAAGGAATAATTCTAAGAAAATAAACGCCTTAATTCTCGCTTATTATGATGATAAATGACGGCGGAAACCACGAATAGTGAGCTAAAATTACATTCTTCCAGAAATGCTAGGAAATGCTCTAACAGGAATGATAAACCTTCAAAAATCTAAATCGAGAATGACAAACGCACGATAGATAGCCCATCCCTATTATTTGGCATACACCTTACAAAAACTAGTCGGCCGTACAGAACGAGAAATATATTTAAAGCAGAGGTCCAAAAACGATCTCCGGAACATCAACCTAGGGTTCTCAAAAGGTAATAGAATATTCAAACTGAAATTAAATTATGGTTCAATAAGTCAAATGCAACGTATTTGCAGGCTAACAGAATTCCTTAAAAATATAAATCGATTCGCTGGCTGTTTACGATAATATAATGCAAATCAAGCCAAGTTATCTTAATAATAAGGAACATCGCTTTCGCTTATCAACTAACATAGATAGTCACAACGGATTCTAAAAGGTAATACAAATATATAGCTAATCTATACCTAAAATATAGTTAACTCATTTTAGGAAAGTGGCATTTACAAGCAAATTGAATTAATAAATATAGAATTAATAAACCGAGGCGTGCAAAATACAGCATCATTTTTTCTAGAGGCGGCATATAAATAAACTTTTAAAAATGTTTGCTCTTGGCAAAATCGAACTGTTACATGTTCTGAAATATTTTTAGCCATGTGGCTTCTCATATTATGTTTTCCTGTATGTACTTCTTATCGCGCATTAGTATTGAATACTGTATTAGGATTTAAGATATTTTTTACTTCTATTTTGCTTTGTTAATAACAATTTTTTGTTCTAACAATAAAGCGTATGTTGACATTGACTTCGATTAAGCGTGGACTCATTTTTTACTGTATATTAATGTACATTAATCTGGTCATTAAGCTATTGTTTTTAGTTTGTGCCGGACATTGATATTTATAGCTAGTAACTTTTCCCTTTATGTATCTTATTGCCCTTTTAATTGATCTCCAAATGTAATTACTATTGTCTGAGTTGTATGGTGATTTGTTTTAAAATGTATCAGCCTTAAATATCGGCCCGGAGTATCGATAACCCTTAATATACAGATATATGTAAGCATATCGCTTCATCCCTAATTCTTGTATTCTCTTTTCCAGATGTTTTTTGAAGACACTATTGACGACTCGAAATTTTCCGGACATTTGTACGGCTTAGGCACGTCATTTGCCGTCAACGGATCAAACAGCTATGGACAGGACAACGGAGAAAATGCAAATTCGTCATAAACATATTAAAAAAATAAAATAAAATAGAAACCCACAAAAAAATAATAAAAATGTGAATTAAAAATAGAGGAAAGAATAATATTACTAGTATTGTTTCAAATTTTACGCAAACATATTGCAGAACGTCAAAATATATATATGTAGATTTTTAGAAGCAATGTATGTATTATATTGTAGGAAATTCTACAAAACTGATGATCCATCATAAGTAGTCCCCCCTCGATCTGGATAACTATTTGTGATAAGGAAGTTCTATATTATTTCTTGAAAATTATCTTCAACTTTGATATTTTGGAAATATATCATTTGCCATATTAGTATGACAACACTTTCACACTATTTAACTTTTGAAGTTAAAAACGCATTTGTTTATCTTTTGAGGAACTTTGAATATCAAATGACTTTTGTATGTGAGATGGATTAGTCTGGCGTGAGAATTTGTACTTCAAGTGTAGGTTTGACACTTTCTGTTCAACATTGATTAATTGATATTGGTCTCTTAGATTTTTGCTGTGGCATTTCTTATACTATTAAAAGGAAATAATTAGTTTAATATAGCAGAAGAAGTACTGTTCTCGGGTAAAGTTGTTTTCTACGAAACTGGCAGAAATTGTAGTTTAATCCGTGATTCTTTATACTGAAAATTTCCTTATCTGTAATACTTACTGAGATATAGGTGGGAGTCTGGTTATAATGGACAACCTGTTTAAACAATCTTGTATGACCATCTGTGAAAGAGTAAATAAGTCTACCCCCTTCTTTCTTAAAAGTGACTGCTTTTTGATATTAGAATCAAGGATTCAGATGGGATTTTCAAATTTACGATTCCGGATGTTCCAAGAAAAAAAATATGAAATTTTGTGTTCATATTCTGTTGATTATAATGCTAAAAACAGAAGAATAGTATTAGAAGTACAAGTATTGTATCTAATTGGACATCTATGCTACTAGTGTTTTTCCTTCGGACTTTAATAGTCTCTGGTGAGTAAATTTTTAAGCCTTTGTTTGCATTTGGTTGTACTAATTTTTATATCTAAATCTCCTTCTTTAAAAAACGTGTTCTTTTTTCGTAGGAAAAGAGAAGTTACTATTTCTAAAGTTTGACGCAATTTTTACAATTCAAGGCCAAGACTTGGTTGTCTTTTTTGGTTGAAGGTATAAAAGAGTAGAAAAAATTGCAATTCTGGAAACCTTTAAAACAATTTGTAGCATTTCCATTACCAACATTGTCTATGCAATCCCTTCAGGGAAGTTTTCTTTGCAAGTTGTTGGTACCTTTAAGATATTTCTAGAATCATTCAGGAAATTAGTGAGTTTAATGCAGTTTGTAGTAATAACAATATAGTTCACGACGTAACCTTATTATTCGGCGATAAAAATGTTTTATGTAAATACGATAAAGAAAAGAAACAATTAAGATCGATACGAACAGCATTTGTGACAATAATAAAAATCATTATTGTCTAATATATGTGACTGACATAGACTTTGATTGTTTTCTCAAAAGTTTTTAGTTTATGTCTGTCATTGTCCTCAATTCGAGCCTTATTTATATGATAAGTAATCTATAATTATTACTTTTTCGTCTGGATCCTCTGTTATGTAGTGACAATATGGTTCGGCGATTGAACAGCATTTATGATAATGATAATCGTTATTGTCTAAATATACATGAGTTTCACATAGACCTTGACGGTTTCATTTTCTGAAAAAAAATTGGTTTATTGGCAATTTAAAGCCCTATTTACATAACAGACCGAAACGAAATATCTATAATTACTATTTCGTAGTGGCACCAATATAGTTCACGCATGAACAATGGAAAACAATTAGGGCTCATATGAACAAAGTTTATGTCGCTTATCTATGTGGTTCATATGGACCTTGATTGCTTCTTTTTCTTTAGAATTTTTGGCTTATGACGCTAGACATTGTTCTCAATTTAAATCTATATTGTATAGACAACTGTTTTGTCTGTACCCCCTTTTTCATACTGAGAACAATACAGTTTGTTCACTAAGTTGCCAAGCGATGAAAAGTCTAGGATAAACGAAAGAATTAAGCTCTATACGAACGGTATTTTTGACAATCGTTATTGTCAGTATAATGTAAATGTTGCTCATATAGCTTGATTGTTTCTGTTTCTCAATAATTTTTAGTTTATTACTAGACATTGATCGCAATTTAAAGTTCTATTGTATAGATTGCTGTTTCCAACGCCTTTCTTGTAATGTAGACATTGTTCGCAATTTAAAACTATTGTATAAGATCAGTGTTTCGTTTAAGATTTTTGTAAGTTTTCATTTTTATATATCTTAATAGCGAGTAAATTTAATAAAATATTATTTCCACATATATTAAGGTTTATTATGGATTGTACGAAGCGACCTCGCATGTCACCGCGAGGGAACACTCGAACCAAACAACCTTGACATCATGTGGCTCAAGTTCACCGCCAAGGGATTAACCAAGTTTATATTGTTGTCTCTATCGCCATTCGAGCGATACCAAAGCTTTTTCACAACACTAGCTACCACTTTTGACTCAATATAGGTCGATCAGAAATAATCGTTCTGGGAGACTTCAATGCCCACAACACCAACTGGCTCAAACATCACAACAAGACCGACAACGAAGGTAGAGAAGCTGAAGCATTTGCCATCAGCTGCGGGCTTACTCAACTAACCCAAACTAACCAACTCGAATCTCAGAGATCAGTACACAATTACAGTTGGTCCGCCAGTAGATATTTCCGACCACAAATGTATTACAACGGTTTGTGAATTGCCACTTCTACAGAAGGATCCACCATTGCCTTGCAAAATCTGGCATTACAATTCTGGACACTGGGACGATCTAAAAGAGTTCTACCTAGATTTTCCTTGGCTCAACGTCTGCTTTGGCACTGACAACCCGTCACTACTGCGAAGAGATTACGCAAGTAATCTCCTCAGGAATGGAAGCATACATCCCAGATTCCGTCAAAAGGAAAGCCCTGGTTCGACAGAAGATCTCAAGAGCTGGGAGCGCGTTCATAAATAGAATGCGATGGTGGGAAAACGGCGGGCGATAGGTGATTTCTGTGACGTCACAGGGTTAGCCCTAATAAAATCGCCTTATTATTTTTGAACACGGGGAAACAAAATGTCATTATTAGCCGTATGCGATTGAGACTGGAGATCAGTTCAAAATGCACTGAAAGAACTGAACTGGTATTTCAGTTCAGTGAGCCAAGATGAAATGACATTATGAAAACAATTAAAAACAAAAGCCGATTGACAATTGATGTTTAAATGCCATCTTTTACCTGAACTAGTGAACCGATCTAAGTGATCCCGGTCCATTTTCGGTTCACTTACAGGTGAGCTGGATCACTTTTTAGGTAGTGGGGGCAAAGATATTTTTACAATCGAACACGAATCAGTTCAATAAAGATCAGTTAGATCGATCTGAATCGATCCAAAGTAGTGAATCGAATACGGCTATTGTTTTTGAATATGAATTGTTTACTAGTTTCTTCTCTTCAAATGTTAACATTGTGTAGAACTCCTTTTATTTATCGAATAAAATCCAGGTAACTATATAGTTCGGTATTAATTATAGCAAGGAATATACAAGATAGTAACCCGACATTATGTATAATCTACGTACGCATATCAATGCGTCACTCAGTCTTCTATTCTCTCTCTACTCTACTCTACCCTGGGTTGGTATAGGTTCGTATTATAAATATAATGTTACAAGGTTGTCTTGGCCTTGTCACCCGCGTCGAGTATCTCGTTCATTGCAGTTAAACAATAATATTACGTGTACCTAGTAGGTAATGTAAATAACCTTCGTCTAGACCTTGAAATAGTCGGGTTGCCGTCACGATCTAATTTATGAAATACCGAGTTTTTCTGATACACCAGTCTGGCAAAAATATCAAATTATAACATCTCTTCAGTCTCTTGTTAGGATACAAAAACTTTTCTAGAATTTCAGCTCGCCATTTTCATTAACATCTTTGAAGGCCCCATTTTTCTATTTTTGACAATCTTTGTATACCTTTCAGGGTGGTAGACAGATTTTAAAAGTACTAAAAGGACTTCAATTTTTTTTTTATTGAGAAGATACATTTTCTTATTTTTGAGACAACCTGTAGAACATATTCTGTCTGCTATCAATAATTGGTAATGACTTTTCAGGAGAAGTGGTAAACGTTTTTATAAATAATAAGTTTTTTGTCGAAAAGTAAGGATAATACGAGTCCAGTTTAAAATTTAAATAATGTTGGATTTTCTAAAGTCATTTATTTTATCTGTAAAAATGCCTTAAACATTTGAATTTGGATTTCTTTGATATCTCATAAAGTGTAGAGGGGCGCATTTTATGGGTAATGCGCATTACTGCAACTGTACTACAACTTATTAACTCCTACATAGGAACTGACAAATAATATAAATACCTAATACGTAATTAGTCTTTAAGACAGTTGATATACACAACAAAGTTTTAATATGTTGATTGCAATTTGTTATTTTCTTGTCAGAATTTGCAGAAATGCATCCATTTTGTCGTCAAATGATTTCCTAGCAGATTCTCTGGCTTGCAGTGTGTCCTTGTGCCTTATATCTCTTTTTTTCCTCCTTTTCTATTATTACCTTCTTTATTTCTTCAATGTACTGGGCCACGGGGTTACCAATATCGTTTTTTCCTCTTTTTTTGCTGGTCCACCAGGCCATCACTCTGCTCTAAGATACTCTCACCTTTATCTTGATGAATTCGCTCTAAAATATTAAAGTAAAAATTAATTACTCTAATACTCAAACTGAAATATACTTTAATTCCTATTATCCAAGTTCTTCCTTTACAAATTCAAGTTATTCAATTTATTTTAAAAAGCAAATAATACAGTCCTCATAACATTGTCAATCTTAAACGGCCTTAACATGTCCCTTAAATGAAAGTGTTATTTTGCTCAAGTTTAGGTTTTGTAGTCTTTGAACTTTTTTTTGTTTTGGCATATGCATGTGGGAGTCAAAATATATGAAACTATCCTATACAGTGCACCATAGCTTTAAAGAAAATATAGATACTCTTTTATTCCCATTCATTGATGAGGCTAGTGCAATGGGTTCAATACCAGCATTTTTTCCCCAAAAAACTGTCCATCTCATCAAAAAAATCAAATTTAAATAATTCTGCTCCAGAACTGTGTGTGCTCATTTTGTCTTTTTTATATATCTCTTTTAAATATTTCCATTTATCTCGACATATTGAGTCACACTTGTAATATACCCTTCTTCTTCCATATCCCTTGCAACTAGTTGCCAACATTTCTCAGTTTTCATGGTAGTTGATCTGAATTCTTTATCATATTTTTCTCTTAAATATATCAGATTAATAATAGCGTGACGGTTCCAGTTCTTTATATAAGATTTTCCTGTACAAGTGACACTAGTACTGGGCACATTGATATCTACTTGAATATTAAAGAAGGATTTTATATCCATTAATGGAACCTTCAATACAGTTTAATCTAAAAATTAAATTAAAACAAAAAAATTTTTTTTTTGCATTCATTCCTAATTTTTATTTAAGTAAACTATAATTATTAGAAAATCAACAGGGTTACCATTTTAAAAAATGCATATTATTTTCTTCATTCTTAAATACTTATAGGGCTTACCAATTTTATTTTGGATAACGCATCCGCCCCTTCTTGAATAGGGGCCCAATTTTCATCAACTAAAAGACTATATAAATTTAAATCAATATTCATGTTCACGCCTCGTCTTGTAAAACCGAAAACCGGTAAATTACAAAGAAATCCCTAATCCAATTAATTGTATTGTATAAATATTTATTATTTTTATTTTTATATTTCATTATATTCTGTCAGTTTCATTCATTTTTTGAATAAACTTTTGCAGGGGCTCCAGGAATTTCTGGTCGGTAGCAAAGGCAGTAAGTAATGACTTTACAAAAACGTCTCTACCAACTTTGACAGACGAACGTGGCATCACTGCGACTACAGCCAGGAAAAAGGCAACCATGCTGCCAAAATGTTTTCATCGTTTCATCGCACTCTACCTTAGATGTCCCCCAAGGCAAGGCTCTCCCCACCATATCGAACATCAACAATACCATGGCAGAACGCAAGTTTCATCACCATGATATTCGTAAAATCCTTAAAGAACTAGATACGCAAAAGGCATCAGGACCGGACGGAGTACCTGCCATCGTGTTAAAGAACTGCGCCAACGAACTAACACCCGTTTTTCCAGGCGTTTTTCTCTTAAGAAAAAGTGATTTATCCATCTTCTTAGAAAGTCGCTCGAGTGCAACCTGTTCCAAAATAAAGCAAGACAACCACGCCCTCTAACTGTGGCCCAATCGCCTTTTTCTTCAAGTACCATGTCCTTTCTGAACGTTGGCTATCATCAAAGCTATATGCACCTTGTCAACAGCTCTTCTAAAAAGTGTCGTTGTACTAACACCATACCATTGCCTGAGATTCTTCAGCCAGGATATTCGCCTACGACCTGGGCCTCTTCTGCCTTCAATTTTTCCTTCTATAATTAATTTTAGAAACTCGTGTACTTTTCGTTTCTTAAAATGTAGCCAAATTATTCAAGTTTACGTTTTTTGATGGTATTCAGAACTTCAAGATCTTTACTTATCCTACGAAGGACATCCGTATTACGTACTCTGTCGACCCAAGATATCTTGAGCATTCTACGATAGCACCACATTTCGAATGCCTCTAACCTTTTACACATAGCATCGGTCAGTGTCCATGCTTCTATGCCGTAGTACAAAATGCTAAACACATAACAACGTATCACACGGATCCGGAGATCGATGTTAAGGTCGCGACTATTCAAGATTACTTTCATTTTGATAAAAGAGGCTCTGGCCTGCTCGATTCTTGCACGGACTTCTTGCATGTTGTCCCAATTCTCATTAAGCTGACAGCCCAGGTATTTATACTTGTTGGCCATTTACCACCACTAATATTTTTCTCTTTGGACATAACCATCCATTTTGTTTTCCAATATTTAAGCTAAGCCCAAATCCGGAGCTTTTATCTGCAACCTGATTCATCAACTCTTGCAGACCTTCCATAGTATCTGCAATTATCACAGCATCGTCAGCATATCTCAAGTTATTGACTTTTATTCCGTTAATGGTCAGGCCCTCTTTACAATTGTGAACTGCCTCCTCTATTATTTTGTTACTGTAGATATTAAACAGTAGCGGCGATAGTATAATATACAACCTTGCCGAACGCCTCTTCGTATTCTAACCTCTCCAGATAATTAGTCATCAATTTTAATCTGTGCAGTCTGATTCCAGTATAGATTCGCAATTATTTTTAAGTCACGGTCGTCTAAACCAACTTATCTGAGAATTTCTAAAAGTTTTTGGTATTGGACTCGATCAAAAGCTTTTTCATAGTCTATAAAGCATGCATATATTGGTACTGACACATCTAGTGCGTTGAACTAAGACCTGAGCACTAAACAGTGCTTCTCTCGTACCGAAACCTTTACGAAATTCGAACTGCGTGTCACCCATAAAGGCTTCGCATTTTGCGTAAATTCTTTGACGTATGATCTTAAGAAATATTTTCAGCATATGACTCATTATTCATATTAAACAGTTTTGTCAAAGTGGTCAACGAGTCTTCGCCTTTTAAAACTTCCGTGTATATCTCGTCTTGTCCCACCGCTCTTCCGTTTTTAGCTGAGGATATTGCATGTCGCACTTCTTCCGTTGTTATATCTATGCCTTGTTCTGAAAATTCCTCTGGATGTTCGGGTCCAACATCACTAAAAAGATTCTCTATATAGTTGCACCATTCTTTTAGTTTTTCATTGGTACCTGGTATAATGTTACCTTGACTGTCTAAAAGACTTCCGGTCTGTGTTTTATGAAATAGTCCAGCCGCTTCCTTTATGCGCTTATGCATATTAAAATTGTCGTGTTTAGCATCTAGTTCTTCTATTTCTTGACATTGCTGTGTAATCCATTCTTGTTTTGCTGTCCTTATTTTTCTTCTTATTTCCCTGTATTCAGCGCTGCCTTTTTTACTTCTCCTTTTGTCCATCAAGTCTAAGATTTCGTTGGTCATCCGGACCCTTTTCTTCTTTCTGGGCTCCGGTTTGCACAAAAGTGCTGTGCTTTCGACGATGGCATCCCTGATACCTTTCCATACCTCCTCCGTATCTTGATCAGCAGATATATTTATGTTTTCCATAGTTCAGTTTTAAGCTCGTCTGCTACAATGTTGTTTTTTAGTTTGGAAATTTTCGGTCTGGGTTTGTTCTTTCCAGGCAGATTGTTCCTAAGAGCCAGTTTCATTTTGGCAACGACTGGATTGTGATCTGAGTTCACGTCTGCGCCGGGGTAGGTTTTTGCGGACTTAATGCAATGTTTAAATCGCCTATTAATTAGTATTCAATCTATTTGATTCCTGACGATTTTCTCTGGCGTGTGTGCGTTCGAAGTCCAAGTGTAAAGGCGTCTGGGTGGAAGTTTAAAGAAAGTATTTGTCACGATAAAGCCATTCTCCTGACAAAACTGAAACAGGCGGTCTCCACGCTCATTCGGTACACCTAGTCCGTACCTTCCAACGATGTCCTCTCTTTGAGTGGCTCCAAGTTTTGCATTGAAGTCCCCCATGATGGTAATTTCCGATTTTTTGGTGACATTTAGAGCGGTTTGCACTTGGTCGTAGAATGTTTCTATGGCATCATCTGAGTGCTCACGGGTTGGAGCGTAAACCTGAATTATATTGATGTTAAACGACTTGGAATTTAGTTGAAGGAGCATTACACGATCGGATATAGGGACAAAAGAGTTTACTGATTTTTGGGTCTCTTTACTAAAAATGACTCCAACGAGTGATTTGAGTCATCATTGCCTGAGTAAAATAGATATGATAGTCGTCTATCTGGCATTTACCTGAGTTAGGCCATCTGACTTCACTAACTCCTAGAATCTCTATGATGACATTCTGATTTTCCGCCTTGGAACATACTTCCAAGTTGCAATCTTCCCCATGACTGGCCCGGACATTCTTAGCACCCTCTGGTCATTTAAGACCTGCCGGGGACTGAGGGCCTGGGCTTTTGGTTCTCCAGTCATGTTGATGATTCTACCTGGGGAGAATACTGAGGTGGTTTCCCGTTGCCTTCTTCACCGCAGTGCTAAATCCGCTTAGACAATGTTTGTCACGCCTTTAGTTGTGTGATTTAGACTCGTTTTTCTTTTCTATCCAAAAGTGCACCTACTAACCACTTTTAATGCTGCTGCTGATCAGCATTAATTTTCTCACCATATCTGGCTACCCTCACTTAGTTTAGCCTGCAAGTCGATGCAGTTACCAGGGCGTGGTACGTGGGTCCATAAGTGAGAGCTGACTGCTCTGTGAGGACGAGTGGTTTGAAAGCATCTCCAGTCTATCACTCGATGCGACTGTCTCAAACTAAAAGGTGCTACCTCTACAATGCAGCCCGTACACCCCAATTGCCTTGCTTCCAATAATCTCCAAAGTCATGGAACGTGTAGCCAATCAGCAACTAGTCAAGTACCTAGAGAACAACAGAATAATCAGCGATAATCAATACGGCTTTCGCAAAGAGAGATCGACAGAAGATATATTGGCCTATGCCAGTGGTATATGCAGTAGGGCAATTGAGAACTACGGAGAGTCTCGAGTGTTTGCGTTGGATATTTCGAAGGCATTCGACAGAGTTTGGCATGACGGACCGCTCAACAAGCTGCCAGCCTTTCTGCCGCTAGCTTGCCAGTTTCCTTAAGAACCGACCTCTGCAGGTTGCAGTTGATGGACACATCTCAGACACATTCAGCGTTAAGGCAGGCGTGCCTCAGGGTGCAATACTTTCACCAACTCTGGTCCTCATCTATATTAATGATCTGCTGACCGGAACGATAATCCTGTTTACAATTTTGCAGATGACAGTACCCTTGTCTCCTAATTTAGATCAGAAAAGCCTTTACCAGGGACTGGGACATATCACCGCAGACAGAAGTAGTTTACAGCAATTAATCAAGATCTGGAGAGAGTTCGAATATGGGGCGACAGAAATTTCGGCCAGTTCAATGCAGCAAATACCCAAGCAGCCACGTTTACCAAGAAAGCAAATACGGCGGGCACTGATATCATTATGGCAGGATCGACCATTGCTTAAAATATTGCCCACATATCTGGGGTGCCGCACCAAAGCACACCCTAAAGCTGCTGGATTCCATTCAGAAGAGAGTTTAGAAGAACTCCTTTGTCTAGCGCACTGCATCACTGTGGAACTCAGTCCCAGTAGGTCTGTTTTCCCCTAATTACAACCTACAACTATTCAAGAACCGTGTCATGCAACATCTTCGCACACACGCCGTCCATCGAGCACCATAGGATCTCTCTTTAGTGTGTGTGCTACTGCCATAAATAAAAAATAATCGCATGAACGAATATTCAATTAAAACAGTTTTTTCAGTTTTCCATGCCAAAGGTGCTGAGTGTGACTAGGTACAAGTCTCACTTGGTTTCACTGCAATTTTAAACTTGCCAAATGAATCGCCGCTATAAAGTAGCTTTGTAAAAACCGAAGTTTAAGGAAATGATTTACACTTAAAAGTGGCAAATGGAGCTGTAATAAAACAAAGTTGTTCCCATACTTCGAGCAGAAATAAAATAATAGATTTTTCATAAAACCATTACGTTTATTGTCAAATTGGAAAGCAAAAATTTTTAACAAAAACTAGCCAAAACCTAGTTTTCTAAAAACCTAAGTAACTAGTGTATTACAGAGGAGATGCCTTAAAAATTCTATCGTGCAGCCTTTGACGTTGATAGTTCAAGACATGCCTAACTTTTAATTTTTAGTGGAAAGAAAAATTTATAATTACTTAAAAAACAAAAATAGTCCAACACAACATTATCTAAAATGTAAATATAAATTTGGAAGAAAATGCAAAATTATATGGATATTGCAACGTAAATTAGATGTCGGTATTTCTGAAGTTTAAATAAATTAGATTTAAAAAAGCAAAATCATTATGCACTAAAAATGTCCAGCCAGACATGGTGTAAAAATTCTTATTGTTACATTTGGAAGTGTCTACATGAATTACCCAAAAATTCTAAAGTTTGATATTGTTAGACATAGAAACACTAAGAACAGTGAAAAATGTCTATTACTCTACAACCATTAATCGATAAATAAGTAAGCGCAATAACATATGGTAACTGACTAAAATTAAAATAATTATTTTTTTTTCACCAAAAACCTCAAAAATAACAATGATTAGAGCAGATAAAACTATATTACCTAATAGGAATACAAAAATTGGATTTTAGTAATAAATTGATGCATAAAATTATGTTTTGTGGACCTTGCTTAAAAGTAAATCGGTGTCAGTCAAAAAATAAGATAAAGAATAATACAAACATATTGATTTACCAAGAAAACAATGTCTGGAATAAATTAGTTTAGATTACAATAACCCTTCAGAGACTGGCGTTACCGTATGGTTACCCTTCTGAGAATCGCGTTCCTTACAATGTGCTTATGAAGACATAGTTGAAAAGAAGTGAGGTGATGTTGGTTCGCTGGTTAGATCATAACGCGGTGCCTGGGGGAAGGCCTTCTACTTCTGAATCCAGTGTAACCCTCGGTAGCGTTTCAATAATTTTAGGTATGACCCAACTAAATCATTTAGTGTGAAGTACCGGAAAAGAAATTTCCTATTCTATTTGATAGAATAAATATGTGTTGTTTGATTGTATGGATTCGTAATAAAGTAGTTTAGGGTCTTGTAATTAAGTGACTTTCGATATCACCAAGTCCATTACGTTACCATACGATAACCGAGGTTTTTGAAAATTGTAAGGGTAAGCTTCACTCTAAAAACGTCAAAATCGCCTTAAAAGGAACCAGACAATGTGCAAAGGTAAAGAATAAGGCGAATAAATAAAATAATGAAACTTGGGCTTTGAACATGGCTGCCCCTTAAGCTCAACAAAGTAATGAAATAAATATGGTCACATTCCGGTTAACTGACAGTAAAAGCATTAAAATACGTAAATATTAAAAATACTAAAAGGCATAAACCAAACATTATAATTCAACGCGTTTTAGTATCATTTCTTGTTTCACATGTTGCAAGTGTCTGATTCCTCGTGACGTAGTTGCAAGTTTACGATTTAGCGACCTAGTTAATAGCATTTCAACAAAATCAGACCAATCACATAAAATAAGCTCAAGTAAGCAATAATTGACTAAATAGGGGTCTTGAAATCGCAGGCTTGGCAACATCGGATAGGTAGTGAGATGTAATGCAAAATATTAAAACGGACCTAGAGCGAACCAATATAAATGAATACAAGGGATTGAATTAAAAACAGGAAAAAAAAAGGTTTCATCACCAGGCA
>MU185772.1:86999-104825 GCA_016904865.1 Pissodes strobi | reverse complement strand
ACCCTTTGCGGACGACTTTTTCTTGCCCTTGCCCTTGGTCTTGCCGGAATTATTCTTGTTTTTTACGTTGTTTCTCTGTGTTTGGCTCAGAAGCTTCACTCGTACCGGGTCGTACTGTTTGCCTAGAAGCCTGTTAATTCTGTTTAGAACGGCGTCGACGAATCTGTTATATTTCGAGATGTAGATCTGCGGCATTTTCGGTTGGCCTTTCAACGCACCTACATGAAGAATAATTTCGTTAATTATATTATTTTGTTGCATGGCTGTACTAAAAAAGGAAAGGGCATTAATCTTGAGACCCCTCCTAAAGAAACTTTACATAATTTAGATAAAACTAACTATATTATAAAACACAGGACAATTTACAGCTGCCCTTCCTTCCCTCCACCTGATAAATTAAAACAAAAGCCACTGGTCAATTGACCATAATATACATTGTTCATATAAATATTGAATTTATTATTTAAACTACGATCAATGAATCCATTTGTAATTGTGGTATTCTGAACTGACATTAGACGATCTGGGAGAAAGGGATTTTGATATGGGTGCATTTTGAAATTGGCATTTTTCTCAGTTGCATGTTTGTTTATGCCGTCCGCATTTTTAAACGTTGTTGCATGATTTTGCATTAATACCTTTAGATTTTTCTATTACTTGTATATCAATTAATCTCTATACTTTTACTACCAAAAATTTATATCTAGCCTTTTTACATTAGCCAGAATTGTGTTTTGAATCCGTCCCTGGGCATGAAGTTTTGTATCTGATATTGTCACTATTAAGAAATTTTGCCTATTTCCATATTAACATGCACAATGAATGGTAATACGTAACCAGGACGAAAATTAAGAAACGAGTTAACCTCCCAAGAAATTATGCAGATATTCGCAGTGACGGTCTTAGAAAGTCCGGCCCTGACCTTTTGCGCGGACATTGACTCCGATCGATTCCAGAATCTCGGTATGCCGTTATCTGTGATCGGTTTGAATAAACATCAGATTTTATCTGTAAAATACGGTAAAATTAATTTTAATAATCACGGGTCTTTTTAATATCCTTGAGCATAAATTCAGAATGAGGAATCCAGGTATGAACTTGCCTGGATGCTTTTCCGAAAAGTTTGGGTTAGTAGATATAAAATCGTAAATCACCAACAGTGGCAGTCAAATTCTAAATGTCACTGAAGTTAGCTTTAGATTCAGATTCATTTATGACCCCAGATTTACATTCCAAATGAGTATTGAATTAGTAAGTAATAATTAGAGAGAACAAAAAACCAAAATGTAGGGTATCAAAAACGTGTTTTTAGTTAAATTTTTATTAAAATAAGGTATTTCATTCGAAATAAATAATAGATAAAAGTACCCTACCCTATCCGATTATACCGGCACCCCTTCAAAACTTAATATTTTTTTAAACTTCCCTTGTTTCCCTGAAGAAGTTTTGATGTGGAAGTGACAAGGAACAAACATCTCCTTGACACTCTTGAGAAATTGTAACTCCCAATTAACTCTGGTAGTCCGGGAAAATTAGACTGAATATTTGAAAATAATATAAAAATGTGCTCTTATGTTTCACCAAAATTTTGATGTGAAAGTGACAAAGAACATCTCATTGATATGCACGTGTTAACCCCCAGTTAGGAAAATTAGACTGAATATTTAAAAAATATATAAAAAATGTGCTTTTATGATTCACTAAAATTTTTATTTGGAAGTAACAAGGAACATCTCACTGATACGCACGTGTAATTGCAACCCCCAGTTAACTCTGATAGTTCGGGAAAAGTAGACTTAGTTCTAAGCACTGTAAGTGGATACTGTTGTGGGCTTTTTCCTATTTGTATCCCAAATAAAATAAAATAAACTAAAAAATATATAGTCAAAAACAAATTATGCTAAAAGTAAGTAAGTGAAAATGGGGTATAAACAATACGACTTGTTCTAAGATGTCAATAACGAGTCTGTTTTAGTGAAGACGAGTAGTGTCTCCGCGAAAATTTAAACGCGAACAAATAATATTCTTAATTAATTATTCGTTGTCGAGAAAAAACGTATATGTACCTATATAAAGGATGTAACTAAATTAAGAGACCGTTTCTCCAAAATTACAAAGTCGTTTTGAGGGTCAGGGTCGACTTTCTCTTATCGACGAATCGTGACTGACCAATTTGCTTAACAATTTGTATGTAGACGATAACAATGCGGGCATAATTGCTTGATGATGACGCTTCGATTTCTCCATGATTAGATCCGAACTGAACCACTTTCTATTTGATTGTGATTTACGATGGTACCGCTGATGGTTTAACCATTAAACACATGAAAATAATCATTAGATTTGACGATGTAAGATACCTCTTTTTTTATAGTTGAAAATAAAATAGATAGAAGAAATCGAAGTCGAGGAGACCCTTTTAAGTGAGGAGTTCCCACTCTATGATAATACATATTTTAAGAAAAATACACAAAACACAATTTAAAATTCTTATAAATTGACTTTTCAGGATTTTGATCTTAAGAATAATTTCAGCTTTTTCTTACTGACTTTATTGCATATTTAAGGACAAAGCTTCACCTTGAAGATAAACTTAAATGATTCTGATATAATATTTCAAAAAAGGGCCTTTCCAGTTAATTTTCCATATTCCATTTCATATTCATCAATGACAATGAATAAAACAGTCTTAACAAGTTGAAACATCTTGCACACTTTTATTATTCATCACTATTTAGATGAAAATATTTAATAGACCCTAATATGTGGGTTGGAAGAAGAGAAACTACTGAGTTGCAGCCACGGTTTTTGCTTCTTGCTCTAAGGTAAGTTTGGCTAAATGAGTCACCGGGGTAAGTGGGCTACCCCCTCTAATAATAATAATAATAATAATAATAATAATACGCTCTTTATTTCCAACAGGTAAATGCCCAATTACAGGTAATTCCCATACAAATTAAGAACAAGTAATTCACAAAAAAATTGTTATATAAAGAAAAATAATAAAATATGAAATAAATAATAGTTCTAATTGAAATAAACTAGCAAATTAAGCCGACTAAAAATAAGGAATGTAGAGAAACGAAACCGATCAAGAACTGTTCGAATAACGCAAAGTAAGTCAGGGAAACTAAAATAAAAATAAGCCAAAATAAGAAGTGACAAAGGAGAAATTAATTAAAACAAGGGAAATACAGATTAAAAATGAAGATGAAGAATGTGGAAATACAGTTAAGGTGGGAAACCAGACAGACGCCTCACGCAGGCTGTTAGACAAGCTGCTGGCATGTATATCACAGGCGTTTGATAAAAGATTGCAATTTTTGCACATGTTGTGAATGGGGCTCTGGTACAGAATATTAGATCTCGCCAATCTGAGAGTGAATGCGGGTTGCTGTCTAGCTCCTAAACGCGGCAGGGACAATCGATCATATCATGGAGAAGATTATAAAGGAATGTCACCGATTGTGAGTCTCTGCGCGCAGACAGTGACAGTTCCCCGAATCCGGACAACAAAAGGTTATGATCAAACCCTCTGTCTGGATCGATACCGTCCTCTCTGAACATAAGATACTTGAGAAATCGCCTCTGCATAGCCTCCACCGAATCAATGTGGGAATAATACAACGCACACCATACAAGCGACCCATAATCCAGCCTTGTTCTAACGAAGGAGTAATAAAGCAGTTTGATGACAAAGATGTTGGTAAAATGTTTACACTTTCTAATCAGAAGGCCCAACATTCGTGACGCACCATCTGCTCTATATGAGGAATAAATTTAAATTTCTGGTCAACTACTATGCCAAGGTCCCTGACAGTTGGCCATCTATCCAAGACAGTGCCGCTAATGGAATAGTTGAAGCCGATGGGACTTTTTATTCTGTGATAGGTAATGACACTACATTTTGGTTGTGTACCACTCGCTAACAGCGTCAACATTAGCCTGCAAGAGAAGGCATGTGCAAAGGTGCCAATGCAAAGGTGCGTCAGCGTAGGGCTAGCTTGAAACAGTCAATCTTGCGAATTAGATCGTCAACAAACAACAAATATATTGAATAGGTTGGAGCCCTGAGGTATTCCCGAGATTTGGATGAATGTGTCAGATCTAAAGGCCTCAATCTCGACAAACTGCCTTCGATCCAAAAGATATGATTTTAGGAGTGCGATGAGACTGTCTGAAAAACCAAATAGTCTGTATGTCTTTTGTAATAATACATAATGATCAATCTGATCAAACGCTTTGCGGAAGTCCGTGTAGATTACGTCGTGATAGAAGCCAATATTATTGAGAGCCTGGCAGACACAGGGCGAGAGAGAACACACATTAGAGATACACGACCCTTTTGAGAAAAATCCGTGTTGCTCGACGGAAAGCCTATTTTTGATCTTGGAGAAGATAAATTTGTACAGGATAATCTCGAATAATTTGGAGAAGTTGCATAGGATAACCAATGTCTCTTACCCGTTATGGCTTATGGAGCTGAGACACTAACACTGACCAATATAAATCAACTACGAACTGCTCAGCGTGCTATGGAAAGATCAATGATGGGCATCTCACTTAGAGATAGGATTCCAAACGAGGTAATAACGCAAAGGACTGGTGGTATCAGATGCGGTTGAAAGAATAGCAACTCTAAAATGGAATTGGGCAGGATATATCGCCAGAACAATAGACGAGAGATGGACAAAGAAGATTCTTGAATGGAGACCCCGGTAGGAGGCATATAGAAATAGAGGTAGACCTCCAACTAGGTGGTCCGATGACATAAAGCGCATTCTAAGTAACTTAATTCAGGCAGCGCAGGATAGGCATGGGTGGAAGACTTTACGGAAGGCCGACACGTCCAGCAGTGGACACAACTAGGCTAATTGATGATGATGATGACATAGGATGGAGATAGAACGATAATTGCCAATAACTGTTGGATCGCCTTTCTTATGAATGAGGCAGATCCTTGCCACCTTCCAAGTTTCGGGAAACATGCCCAGTTCCAGGATCAGATTGAATATATGACACAGTGGCTAGGACAAAACGATGGAACACTCTAATAATGAAGCTTGGAATGCCGTCTGGGCCAGAGATGATCTTGTTTTTATGTCCTTTGCTTGCTACAACTATATCATCAGTAGTTATTGGCGGAATGTCGATGATGTCGGAATACTGCATCAACGGATCAATATTTGCAAGCTGGTGGGAGTTTTTGTACACACTTTGAAAAGAGTTGGAAACGACACATTGGGGTCCGTGGTAAGAGTGATTAGTTCATAGTGGCTGGAATGCGGGATTGAGCTTCCTTGCTTTGAATAAAAGACCAGATGTTTGAGGGATTAGAAGTTCTGCTTGTCTCGGCAGTACGCCGGATATATTCCCTGTAAGCCTTGTCGGAGCTCGATTTAATTAAGCTGCACAAATATTTGTACCTGGCGAGATAAAATGGAGATTTATGAGTTTTAAAGTCACGATAGGTCTTTTCTTTTTTGAATAGATTCTCAATGATTTCCTTGGTAAACCATGGAGGAAAGCGCCTACGCCGCGGCACCTTGAGTGGTGCACAGGTAGCGAATATGGTATTTAGAATCTCATAAAGACTCTGACGTGAGTTACCGACATCTGTGCAATTGAGAACAGGCGACCAGTCAGTGTTCGACATTAGCTTATACATAGCTGAGAAATTGGCTTTTCTGAAATTATATTGGGGTAGATCATCATTGTTTACAGGGAACTTGACTATGTGAGGGAGGGCTGCTTGAAAATTGATCAATATGGATGGATGATATGGATCTTCATTAACAAGTGGTACGTAGTTTTTTTGCAGGAAAGTTTTAAAGTTGGCAAAAACTAGATCCAAACAGCGGTTGCTAATGCTAGGTATATTATTATATTGGCGAAACTTAAATATTTGACTGAATCTAGCCAGAAGTCTGCGTTTAGCATTGGAAGGAAGGTTTGTAGTGTAAGAGGGAATATTGAAATCTCCCAGAATTATTACATTTTTGCTCAACATTATATCCATTGGAGAAAGAGCCTCCAGGAAAATTTCTACATGGATATCGTTAATAGAAGGTGGTATGTAAACAATAAATATATATAATATAAAATAATTAATAGCTCTAGTGAGATTCTAGGGAATTAGAACAGATTTTTCAAGTTAACCACACCTGCCAGTATGGAAACATTTTTCTGCAATAACTGTCAGCACTGGAATATGTCCTAATTATTTTAAACGTCAATATGAAGTATTTGTTGGAATCGTTACAACAAGAGCCATAAAGGCAATTACAATGCTGGGGCACAGATCAAATAATATCTGTGGCTGGGGTAAGTACACTTGATATCAAAAATACTTTACAAGGTGATGGCATGGTTATTTCAACAATAATTTATGATGTTGTTCCTCAGAACGGCCTTTAAAGCAAGAATGTGAATTATAGGTGGGGTGGTCCAGTTGTCCAAAAATATTATGTCCCTTTTCAGTTATAATGGGTCAAAATCGTGTTAGAAGAACCGCAAGAGACGCTAATGGACCAAAGTATTCTAGCGAAAATTTGATGAAAGCAATAGCAAATCTTAAAATAAAACCAAAAGAGAGCAGCAAGTTTCTATAATATTCCAAGGTCAACTCTACGACACTATTTTGATGACACCAGAGGCAAGGGCTGGCTCCGGAAAAGGTGGGGTGGTCGAATGCAGTTAACTGTTCAGCAGGAGCAAAATCTAGTTCATCATCTCACGACTATGGAGAAATGGGGATTTGAATTATGCAAGGAAGAAGTCCTTGATGTTGTACAAGTATTTGTTAGGAGGAATGCTATCATGACAAGGTTTAAGAATGGTCGACCTGGCGAGGTGGTGAATTTTCGAAAAAGAAATCGTTTACGTATCAAAATCCTCAGGGAGTAGAATACGTTCGTATCAACCAAACAAACCCATTTATAGACTATGTTTTTTTTTGACGTACCGGATCAAAATATAGATGGAGTGCAGCTTCTTAATAAACCGCGCCTAATTTTCAACTGTGAGGAATTTGCTTTTGGTCGGACCCCAGTGAAACAAAAGTAGTGGGAACCATTGGAACAAAAAGCACTAGGCAAATAAGTTCAGCTGGTATAGACACTACAACTGCTTTGTTTTGCCCTTCTGCTAGTAGCCAAAAATTGCCAATGTTCTGCGTTTTTAAAGGAAAAAATATATTGGAAAAGTGGATGACCGATGGGTCAACTGATCAAAGAGCTTATGCCACTTCAGAGAAAGGGTGGATGGAGAGTATTTTTTTTTGAGCTGGTTTACAAAGTGCTTCTTACTAAATATTCCTCTTGAGCGTCCAATTATTTTAATTTTTGATGGACATGTAGGTCACATTTCCTCGGTCCTAATACAAACAGTAATTGAGAATAATGTAATACTTGATTTGCCGTTTTTCGAAAGTTTGATAGAGAAATAGTCCGTTGGGAAAGAGAGAGTCCTAGAAGGAAGATTCCAAAGGACACATTTGTAAAGCTACTGCAAAAAGTATATCTAAATATGCCTGAAAGCAATATTATCAACGGATACTGGTATTTATGATCCCGCGATAGAACGTCCCAACCGATCAGCAATTTCCGAGAATATATTTCGAATTGACGAGTTGAGAAATTATAAAAATCAACAAGACCAGTTGCATGTGCAAAATGAAACCATGGATATGCAACAGGATGAGCCGGAAACTATTGCAAACATAGACATTATCGATTCTGAAGAAACTGCAAGCATCAGTGAAACATTAACTGATACCAATAAAGATCAGGTGTGTGTTAACGTGCAAAATGAAGGCAATGCGAATCTAAGCCAGCAAGAAAATATTACAAGCATGGACATTGACGATTGTGAAAAGACTGTAGAGAATTAAACGAATAGAACTATGGTAGCTACGACTAATTCGCAAAACACAACTGATGCTGAGTCAACCACAAATTTATCGAGGGCTTCCAATAAAAATGAAGGGGTCAAAGAAGCTAAAACTTTTGACGAAATTTTAATAACGATGGTGAAAAATAATAAGCAGGATGAGAAAAATATCTACACAAGACATAGGCAGAAGAGTATTTAAAAAAACAGGAGGAAGAGAATCGCCGGATAGAAAAAAAAACAAAAAACTTAATGCAGCACAGCTGCCATTAACATTAACTACGCATTCCAAAGTAAATGAGTCTACTAAGAAACGCAAGGCATATATTTCGGCAAAGAATACTGAATCTGATGGAGACAAGACGGATTCAGACGTTTTGGACTCTGTATCTGAGTGGGAATCAGATGATGTATTTGTGTTAAAGTGCATTACGAAGGAAAATAGTATCCAGGAAATCTATTAGAAATATATGGTATAAAAAATATCCCACATGATCAAAAGTGGACTCAAAGGTACAGGATGAAGATGGCCCGAGAAGCCGAATAAATTATTGTATGATGAAGACGATATCTTCAAATAATTAATCCCCCAAAACCCACTTATAACAGAGGTTTTTTGACGTTCCTGAAATCGTTTGGGACTAAGCTACTACTTTCAGTAACCTAGGCTACCAGTTTAACCCTTGACTACGGAGGTGCCGTCTGAGAGACGGTGTTAAAACGAAATACCTGCATTTGTCAAAAACGGCAAAGTTCACAAGGCCGTTACCTCATGTGTTCCTGGTGTGATTGGTGGTTGACTGGAACAAAAAATATAAGGCTTGAAATAGGTCGGCTCTGTAGATATCTTCCCGCGGAGCAGTTTGATATACGGCGCGGCCGAATATGCGTAATAAAATCGGTCGGAAAAAGAAACACTTCGAAAGTGATATGACGAAGCAGATAGTAATGCTAGTGATATTAACAACAGAGGAGGATTGCGAGAATTCTGATAATTATAGCGCGTCAGAACAGTCAGCGGACAACAGTAGTGATTAAAGTGAAGATTATGAGTCACTAATAAATCGCGATATATTAAAAAATTGTCATGTACGTCCAAGAAAGAAAAACCGTATGACAAAATATATATGCTTCAAGTGCAAAACGCCGGTATGTTTGCAGTGTATGAGGCCCTTTTACTTGAACGGCACTGAAAAACTCTGAATTTTACCTTGTACTGAAATATTTTAGTTTAAAATTTTCGTTGTGTATGATTTTTTCTAGTTTTTCACGGCTTTTTTAAAAGTGTTTTATGTAATAAATGCATTTTTATGGAGACGATTGCATTGAGAACCTGAAAGAACAAGTAAGGCGCAAAATTCTTCTAGGCAATAGACAATGTCGTTCACTTGCAAGGAAGGACCCTGCCTTACAGTCCTATCAATGGGAAGAAAGAAGATTCAGCGGTCAATCCATGACCCAAAGAAGACTGCTCAAAAGCAGACGACAACCGCTACTTTCGGTATAACAAGGTCACCTGCTGACCCACATAAAACGTTCCTAAATCGAGACGTGGTTCCGCTACCGAGCGACCCAGAAAGTACCACTTTTGTGACAACCGTACGACGCGAATAAATTATTTTCCTTTGAGGATTCGACAGTTGTTCGGTAGGATTTGATCATTTACTTTCTCGAATACCTGCGGCATCTGAAAGTGAGAGAACATTTATTTTTACTGTTTCAACTAGGTAAAACCACGGTATGACAAAGCCGCAAAACATGAAAAAAAAAAGGATTTGGTAGTATGGTAGTCCTATTAGAGGAGTCATAGGTACCTAAAGGGCCTGCCAATTCAAAAAATGCGAGTCAATTTGCTTTCAATATCAAACTTTTGAAATAAAGTTTAGATCTCAGAACCATTTGCTGAATAGTGTTTGCAGAACCCTAATACAACTGAATGTAATTGACTTAATTGTGATGTACTGTTCGCTTCGTAATGTGGTAACGCCGCCACCGATTGGAAGACTGTCCTAACCCATCCTATTTCCTATTTAACAAAAGTTAAATGTATGTTGCCTCGTTATTTTATCGAGAATCGTTTGTATTTAAGTTTTTTCTACCTGTAATAGTTCCCGAGATATCAAATAATTATACACTAACAAGACACTAATGCTAAATATAAGTAGGCCAAGGTTGCCAGATCGTTCGGCTCGATTTCCCTAGTCGAAATTTAAAAAACCCCTCAAATTTAGGACTTTTCGAAAAAATCCCCAAAAAAATAATTTTTTGTTTTCGTAGATTACGATTTGTAATTATTGGATTTTAATACATTTTTGTGACTAAAATATTGTCTGCATATCTCTAGAATAACCCTAAATAAACTGTGTTACAAGTAAATCCCCAAGAACTAGAAAATATTTGGTGGAAATAATAGTTACTTTGTCGAGGATAATTTTTATTTTTCAAATGAAAGAAGGAACTTATAGCCAACAGTAAAAACGAGATTAAAAAAGAAACGGCATGTGCTAATATGGCCACACGACAGAAGTGAAAACTTCAACAAAGAGATTAAAAACTACATGAAATAAAAAAAGTTTCTTGAAGCAAGGCGCCGAGCACAGAACCCAACACCTCTCGCACGCCAACGAGCAAAGCCACGATCTCACCCGGAGGCTTTTGTCGAACATGATTATAAGTATACACACAAGCATAATACATTTTTAATAGTTGATTATTATTACAGGCTGAGAAGATGTACAGGATGTTTCAAATAAGACTCTAAATGCCTTGTTTCTGACTGTTTTTTTTTCTCGTTTTTCTGAAGTCGACTTGAGCCGACTTTTCTCGAATGAGCATTAAAAAGCAGAGCGTGATTCGTGACGGCTCATTTTGATTCAATATCCAAGAAAAATATGCTAAACGCCTAAAGAAGTTTTCACTTCAAATATATAATATTTCATGAACCGATTAGTATATTTTTAACCTAAGATTTAAATAAGTAACTAAATAAACTTCAAAAGTGTATAATAACACTTCGTGATTTGAATATTTTTATGCAGCAACATACATACATACATACAAATTAATAATATATATTTTTTGGCATTTTATGGTAAGAATAATTGGATTTTTGTATTTTTATTTGATTTTGAGATTTACGACGTAAGATTTGAGTCGAGTAGTATCAGACCTAAAATCCCTTGTTATTTCCCAGGTAAATATTTTTTACCTAGAAGAAATGCCCAGAAAAAATTTTTCCAAAAAATCCCCCAAATCTTGGGGAAAATCCCCCCATCTGGCAACCCTGAAATAGGCCAAAATGCAGCCCAAAAAATTCTTTGAAGAGATTGATTTCGTTCCAAATGAAGATCCCTTCTTTATCTAATTCAATGATTACGATTAATCAAATCGGCAATGTCACTTGTCACAGCATTAGTTTCAACAGAGGAGGCAGATCAGTGAGTGGAGAAGGTTTAAAATCGAGATCAATAGTGTTCTTTTTGTTTATTAGTTTTTTTTTAAATGCTAAGAGATCTTCGTTTTAGAGGCATCCCCTTCCAGTAAAAATGTATACGAATTTACTCACTGCAGTTTAGCCACCGTAAATTTTCAAGCTCATTGGACACGTTCACATTTTCTTTAATTTTTTTTATAGATTTCAGAATTTATAACTTAATATGTCAATAAAATCATAAAGGGGTTTTCGTCGTCCTGCAAGTATGTGTAAATAATTACGAGCTTAAAATGATATTCGTAAATAAAAAATCTCTATCATTTTTCTGTAAATCTGAAAAATTTTCGACACACGCAAACCTGTTTAACAAAATGTCAATATATTGGGATAGGTATTTCCCAGAGGCTTGCAACACTGCTCGTGCAGATACCGAATATAAACAAAAAACAAAATTTTTGCGAAGCAACCACAGCTAACCGGTATAGTCTTTGACAATGACGTCATAGTATGTTTTAACATTAGTGACATTTGTCAATTGGCATTTTTACTATCTGTCATATTTTTTTCCTTATTTTGATTTGGAATCTTACATTATCTTTTGCTGCAATTTTATCAGAAAACAATGTCAAGAGCAAAAAGAATTAAATTATGTGCTAGCTTAATAATGAAGATCGATTTATGTACCATGTGTGTTCGGCACTCGGCAGTGGCTTGTAACATGTAAGATTCTTCTAAAAACTTAATGCTGATGATTCTTCTTCTTGAGGTGCCTTATCCATTCACTGAATGTTGGCGACAATTCTGGCATATTCTTTTCGATCTTGGGCGGCTCTGAAAAATGAATGGGCATCGAGGTTTGTCCATTCTCTTATGTTCTTCGGCCACGAAAATCTATTTCTCCCGATGCCTCGCTTTCCCTTGATCTTTCCTTCCATAATTAGCTTTATGAATGGGTACTTGGAATTTCTGAATATATGCCCTAAGTATGCAGCTTTCCTTCTTTTCACTATTTGTAGCAATTCTCTTCCTCTTTCCGTTCTATCTATGACTTTATTGTTCGTCACGCGATCCGTCCATGGAATCTTTAGCATCCTTCTGAAAACCCACGCCTCAAGATCGGTTCATGGCATTGGCCTTTATTGTCCATGTTTCCACTCCATACAGTAGCACATGGTAAATGTAACATTTCACAAAGCGGTACCGTGACTTCAAATTAAGGCTGTTGTTGCTGAGAAGAGTTCACATGTTCATGAATGCCACTCTGTCTTGCTCGATTCTGCTACGTATCTCCACGTCTGGGTCTAGGTCTTCAGTTATCCAGCATCCTAGATATCTAAATTTCGTGACCTGTTGGATTTTCTTACCATTCACTGTGATGTTGAGGAGCACATTTGGTGTTCTGCTAACCATCATTACCCTCGTTTTATTCGTGTTAATCTTTAGGCCGAGTCGTTCTCCCTCGGAAGATATTCTGTCTATAAGGCGTTGTAATGCTTCCTGGCCATCTGCTATTATGACTGTGTCGTCACCGTAACGTAGACTGTTGACCACCTGACCATTGATTTTGATGCCGTCATCTGTATCTTTCAAGGTACTTTCGAAAATTGCTTCAGCAGTACAGATTAAAGACTAGGGGGGACAAGACGCAACCCTGTCTTACTCCCTTTTCTATCGGGAATTTCTGTGTAGTATCACTTCCCACCTTCACCGATGCAGTTTGATTTGTGTATAGGTTCTTTATAAATCGTAAATCGTTCTTATCTATCATCCTATCTTAGAGCATCTTTATTAGGTTAGTACGGGGTTGTGATCTGACCATATGTCGGTCCCTGGGTAGGTTCTTACTCCGTGCAGTCCATTCCTGTATCTTTGGCTGATCAATATAAAGTCTATTTGATTTTTTACGAGGTGCTCTTTCGTGTGTTGTGGGGGCTGCCAGATGTATAGTCTTCTTGGCGGCATGGCAGTTTGAACCATGTGTTCGCAATTACTAGTTTTTCTTCCTGACAGAATTGTATTAGCATATCTCCCCTTTCATTGCGATCCCCCAGACCAAAGTCACCCACTGTACTCTCGACACATCCTTGTCCAACCTTGGCGTTGAAGTCCTCCATGATTATGAGTCATTCGTTTTTCTTAACTAATCCTATTAGTTCTTTAATTTCTTTATACAGTTACTTTACCTCATTATCGGGTTTGTCCAAGGTCGGTGCGTAGATTTGGATTATGTTAAGATCAATCGGTTCTGCTTGAACTTGTAGTAGCGCTGTTCTATCAGAGAGCGCCACAAAACTCTTTACTGCTTTGTTGGTCTGTCCTTTGACCAAGAACTCCATTATAATGATGTGGGAGGTTGTTTCCAGAGTAATACAGTGTCGCCTTTTCGGTAGTACATTTACCATTTCCAGGCCATCTGATCTCGCTGAGCCCATAATGTTTATGTTACATCTTACCATTTCCTTAATCAAGTTATCCATTCTGCCGGCGGCGTATAGGCTTTTCACATTCCAAGTGCCTGTCTTCATTTTTGAGTTCATTTCCACTTTCGGGTGGGTCCTAGCATTGTTTTTCCTCGCGGGGATTCTTAACACCCCTTGGCCATTCAAGGCCTGCCGCGGACTAGGGGCCGATGCTTTCTGTACCTGTACCATGCTGATGATAGATGATGAAATTTTGTTTTCATTTTGATTCTTCGACATACTTCTTTTCTTCGTTTTGTTTACTGATTAGTGTACGGATTTCAGATTTTTGCATTTACCGCCAATTATCAATTTTTTTTTGCACTGACCTTCCACCATATTTTTATCAATTGCAATACTGTAAGAGCAAGAACAGACGGGCGACACCGTGTGGTGCCACAAAGGCGCGTATCCAAAGTTTTCGTATAAAGTAGTGTACTTTAGCAAAAACCATTCAGACGAGCGAGAGTGGCCCGCGGCTGTCGCCCGATGAAGCTTGTCCCCGCGACTAGTGGCAACGACAGCGTGGCTTGGACCATTCAGACGGGCCACTTCTGGCTTCTTTCTCCCAGTCTCTCAGTCGTCATTACCTTAATGTGATAGCAAGTCTTTCTTCAGCAGGAATGGATCTTCTCATATTTGTATCTTTTTTCTTAATATATGATTCAAGTAAACCAAGAAGCTCATCAAAAGTTTCGTGGGACATTCCAAAATATTTAAAGAACTTTGTAGAATCTACTCTTAATTTTGTCAATAATGTATAATATTGCCCAGAAGACAGTCTTTCACATGTTACTGGATGCATCCATAATATTAATCTTCTTTTACGTCGCCTATGTCGACATCGCAGGGGAAGAGCTAGAAGCAGTTTTTCTTCGTTGGAATCCATTACAAAACTAATTATTGGTCAAAATTATTTACCGAATGAAGTGTCACCAAACCACTCCACACGAGCGATCAAGTGGTGCGACTCAGTAGCGCCACGGAGAAGCAGGTACTCGCGATTGAGCCGTGCCACTCTGTGTCGCCACAGAATGGCCAGTCTGCTCTTGTTATTTTTTTTTAAATTAAACAAAGACAGATTCTAGCTAACTATATACTCCTGGGTAGTTACATGGCGTGGTAAGATAAATCTCACTAATGACGTCATAGTAAAGTGAAGTTACTCGCGAAAATGTAAGTAAGTTGTTACCACAACATAAAATGTTAAATGGTTACCTGGCAAAAGTTCGCTTAAAGTGCCGGAGGCTAGGGTGTGTGAAAATCTATATTTATAATACCCAAAACATCTATGGCATCATTACTCAAAATATCTTCAAGGCTTTTTTATTCAATTCGAGCAATAGATATATTGATCGCATAACCTTACAAAATATACAAGCTCGGCTTAAGCAGCCAAAATTGTGATGGGCTTAACTTTAAGCCGGGTTTTGGGCACTTTTGGTAGTGGTGCAAAAGCATTTTTAAGATAATCTCTGCTTAAAGAACTCTGGTGTTAATGAGGGTAAGTTAGAGGCAAAATGAATATGTGTGTATATTGCAAGGGTGCCAATATTATTCTCGGCTTAAATTTAATTGGTCTAACATTTCCAATTTTAAGCCTGGTATTGAAATATTAAGTTGGCTCAGTTAAGCTTAGCCTGTGTGATTTATGGTGCAAGCGGCGCCGGCGGTTAATAGCGCTAAGGCCTTTTTTAAGTTGCTTTGCTGACGTGATTTTAAATGCTCGGCTGCTATAACCCGATTCACGTCCCTACTTTCAAGTTATTTTCGGTAATCTTATGCATGACGCGTGGTGTGCCAAATTAATAATGACTTAATGTAAACAGTGGATGTTCAACGAAGCGCGGATAATTAGTGACGGTTCACGGTTTGCTTTCTTTCTACAAGTGTTGCGTTTAAACGCATCGCGGCACGCACGCGAGCTGCGCGCAATTACATCGGTAATTATGCGTGAAAAATGTTATAAATACTTTTTAAAATATACGCATGCCGCATAGGGTATCTTAAATATGGTTGTCGTCTTTGATTATCTGGTACGTTTTAAACGCCCTGTTTTTTTTTCTAGTAGTATAAGTATTAAATGCGGTTAAGTAGGAGAATCTGAAAACCAAGCAATTGTTGCAATATTTTGACTAAATCTGGCGGCATTGCCTTCTCTTAAATACTATGGACATCTATCTCTGAATTGAATTATTTTCAAATAAGTTAAAACACAGAAGCTGGCATGTCTCATTCCCCTGGGATAGCTCGGCGACACTAAACGAAGTACAAGGATACTAAACTAAAGAAGGATGGTTACTTCCCATAAGAGCCTATGTTCACTTACTATCGGCCCGTGCCCTGCGGTCCCCTCACCCACATCGTCGTCGCGGTGACGTCGCTGCGCGACGAACGGCTTTCGTTTCGTCATTGCTTCTATGTTTTCGTTGTGTTTTTAGCTTTTTAGTGATATTTTCGAATGTTTTAAAATCATTGATAGTTGTATTTTGGTGCTTCGAAATTCAGAGTAGTGACCCTTAGTCTATTGCAATCTGTCCCATTGTTTACCAAAACAGGTCGTCTCGTTACAAGAAATTCTTACGCTTTCGCGTTCGTATTGGTTATGGAAGGAAGGAAGGAAGGCAACGTCCCTTTTTGATCACATGCCATTTTTTTTTGTTATCGAAAATATTTCGATTGAGGACTATCAACAATCGTCTTGAGTCTTGATAAGAATAATTTTATTTAGCGTTGTCTGCATAAAATCATCGCTATTTTTTTAAACGACCCTTAAATACTACTATTACTACTACTACTACTACTACTACTACTACTACTACTACTACTACTCCTACTACTACTACTAGCCGATTACAAATCAAAATATACTCATTCCGTTAATCCCTGATCCAAAAAGACCATCATGCTTGTCTTCTTAAGAAATCCACATCTTCTACCTGGTTAGTCCAAATTAGTTTTAGTCTTAGTCATTGTCAATTCTTCAATAGTCATGCTGTTACGATTGTGTCATAACATACCTTCTATACTAATGTTTACTATCAACTTAATTATTTCCAAAAATATCCTATGGGTTTATTTCATATTTATGGGACAAAAAGACTACCTATGTATTTTCGAATGTAACAGCGAGCCATAGATACTTGACGAGATGCGGAGTTGGTCAATTAAGGAATAAAAAGGAAAACTTAATTTTTTCGTTGCCCAACCGGGTATCAGATGTATAGAGAGTGTGAACAGCTGACGGAAAATTACACCACAGGCGAAAATTTGCGTACATCGTATCCATCATTTCATCAAAACGTTTTTCACATATTATAAATTAGAAATATACTAATATTTATGTATATGCTGTCATAGCGCTGGGCGCAGTGGCGTAGCTACCTTTTTTTTGGTCCTGGCTACGACACTGGATACAACCCTTCCAACCGTATCAATTGTATCACAATCGATATTTGCTATTTTGAATGAATTTCTGATAATTGGGTATCAACAAGAAAAGAATAAAGAAAGTCAAGGTTGAACCGGCCAAGTTTATTAGGAAAGATGGTTACTAAAATTCTGCTACGGGTAGCAATGGCGTGGCAAAGAATAAATAAAAAAAATAGAAAAAACTTTAACGATACTAGTGAAGTACAAACCAGGTATACTATGAAGAAATGGCGCAGGATGATATCTCGAATGAAGATGAGAATGTCCATACTAGTAGGTACTACTCATGAAGGCATCAATAACAATTCTGTTCCCGAACGCGCCCGTTGGGTGTTAGTAAAATGTGTAGCAGGAAACCATTAGTAAGATTAACCGAGTGGAGTTATCAAGAAATCCCCGGAAAATTTGGCAATCGCCTAAAATGTGTCGAAAAGGGCTCCAAATGACGAAGATTGGGTTTCTAAACAGATGATTCCATCAGTTGAATCAGGTACATGAAGAAGGATTTTTTCTCAATTCGCGGAAGATTTTGCAGATTAAAAATGTCCTTAGGTTATCAACGTTAAAATATAATTTTTTATCTCAAGAGTTATTTTCTTTAATTTTTAAGTA
>MU185772.1:0-76999 GCA_016904865.1 Pissodes strobi | reverse complement strand
GTTTCCAGGATATATATTCAAAATAAAACACCAATCATACTTTTTTATTACATCGTATATTCGTCTGTCAATTTTGCATAAAATAATACATTTAACAATTTTTTTTAGTTCCGAATTGATTTGCGTTGTCGGTCACTAGGTCTGTGACATTTACCTAGGATAATGCTTTTAAATAAATAAAATAAATAAATAACTACTATAAGAACAAGAAAATAAATTAATTATGAATCTACTAAACTACTTTGCTACATAGATCTTTGGATTTTTCTATATAGGAGCCTAAATGTTTAGCTTATTTTAACTGTTTGGGAATTTATCGGTTTTATCATTTTCAAACCAGTAAAAATGATTAGGAAAAAATATAAAATGAGTTGAAAAAAAGTGGGCAGGATGTGGGAAACGCTTGTTTCTAAATAAAAGATTGTGCATATGGGAAAGCTACCTTTGACAACAGAAAATTTCATATAACGCATACAGGGAGCGCAAAAATTATATTAAAATGTTGCCTTGTAAAATAAAGAATATTTGAATTGAACATTTTTGAAATGTCCAATTTAAAAGCTTAAGGTAAGTAAAAAGCTGATCCAGCGTTAAAAACAGGGCATTTGCATTCTTATCTACTTTTTTACATTTTATAGACTATTTTCTTTAAAATATTGATTACAAAAAATAGTTTCAGTATGTACGTGACATCTCAAATTGAACAATTCTTCTTTGTGCCTGAACTTTTATCAAGAATAAAATTCGTTAATAAAAAAGTTGTTCATTATTTGCACATGCTTTGAAAACATTATATACAGGGTGAGGCCAGTAAACGATTTATTAAACTAATTTAGGGCTTATTATTATTATAAATGGCTTATAATTTAAACCCTTTTTTGAATACACAGAATGGCTCAAAAACAATCTAAACGGATTTATGCGAAAATGGATTTCATTTTTTAGTGTTAATAATTTACCTTTTGTTGCCACAATAAAAAATCTTAAGAACTAAGACGGATAAGGTACAAACCGTTTGGTTTCAACAGTTTCTCAAAATTCAGTTTTAGTAATATTTAAAAATGTACTTAGATGTTTTATTCGAAAAAATAAAACTTTGTTACATCCTTGATTTTACCCATAAAATTGTTTTATTGAATCGTTGGCTCGAGGCCAAAAGGTCTAGGAACATCGTTTGTATAGTAATATATGTTCATAAAATTGTTAGAGCTTGACGCCTTTTAACGAAACGCCCTGTATATTCTGACGCTTCTGAACTCAGCAGACATCTCTATTATTATAAAAACTACAGGCTATATGCCAACATTATTTTCAGTTATACAGGGTGCGTCGAATTCCAGTTTGACATAAAGATATTTTAATATATATATATTGGTGAATTTTTGAAATTATTAAAAATATTTTTTTTGTCCTCTTGATAAGCAATAGAGGCAGTTTATCTTAGAAAATTCTTTTCCTTCTATTTTTACTTTATAGATATTTAATAAATCTATTTCATGAAGGTTAAGAAAAATATAGCGTTTCGTTCTTTAATTCTGCTTCAAAACTAACCGTAAAATCGTAATAACTAATATATTAAAATTGTTTTGGGCTTATAAACGACGTACTTTCTTAATAAGAACAGATCAACATGACCCATAATAAGACGTTTCGGCTCGACTTAAACCGCTAAACATTTCGGTCCCTAAAAGTAGCAAAACCAAAGATAAATAAATTTAAGAGTAGAGAATCGCTAAAGCTACAGTCAGATTTGTACATAAAAATGATCGCTTTGAAAGTTATACAAACATAAGGAGCGTTTAGGAATGATCGAAAAAGACGAGGGCTAACCATAAAGGCAAGTTTTCCAAGTTGACAATGATGCCAACTGATAAATAAATAAATAAAAGCAATCTTCAAAAGAAGATGATTAGGGAAACACCTGAAAACACATAGGAGGGTTCTTAATTTATTTTAGACAAGGAATTGCAGTAATTTCGTAGCTAAACCATAAAAAAAAATCATTACGAAAGCTACAAATTTTTCTTCAATAAGCTAAACAATTTGTGTTTTGACATTTTGTTTTACTACTCTTAACTTGCATTCTTTTTATACTGGGTGAATGCTTTTCATAAATCAACGGACATTTTATCTTTTAGTTTTTCGTCATATCTACTTTTTTTAGTAATATTTGTAGTGTATTTTAATATTTAAATTTTTTTTATATTGCTGTGATGTATTTTTCATAGATATCAGTACTGTTTGAAACCCGATGTATTATCAAAATAAAGTCAAAAATAAATAAAGAAATAAATAAAATAATTTAAACATAACTATGCCATTAAGGCAGCAAATTACAAACAAGGAGGAAATAACCAAGTATTTAAAGTATTAATCTTATTTGCCCGTTGTGTGTGGATCACTAGTAAAAACCAACATTCTGTGAAACTCGATTGGTGATTGTCATTAAATTTATGAAAATATCATCGATTCAACCGCAAAAATCTATCTAACTTTCTTTTGATCGGTTTTAGTCTTAGTTTCGCCCTCCGGATGTTCCCCACCATGGTGTTTCCCTCCGCGTCTTTTGCCCCCATGGTGTTTTCCCTTTTTATATTGCTTTCCCTTTGACTCACGTGCATTCCTGGCGTCGATCACATCGGCTAAGCCTGTCTCGTCATCGTCGTCGTCGTCATCGTCGTCGTCGTCATCGTCAGTCTCGTCATCGTCGTCATCGTCATCGTCGTCATCATCGTCGTCATCGTCGTCATCGTCATCGTCGTCAGCTGCGCTGTCAAAAGCCGGCACCGGTTCAACTATGATGGGTTCTTGTACCGAGTTTTGGGCAATGGTTTCGTCTTCTACCGGGTCTTTTTCGATCAGGGATCCCGGGATAGAATCGTCATCTTGTACTACTTCCGTACCTGGAACCAAATCGGGTCTTAGTATCATTTTTTTCGATTTCAAGTGTTCGTTGAATAGTTCCAACATTTGAGTTTCGATTATTTTTATTTACTACAGAGTGATCTTCTATGTTAAAGAAATAAGTTGTAAGTTATAAGCTAACCACAACATACCTCCGGTTTAACCGGAAGTAGCTGCAAATCGAAAAATTTTTATTTTGCTAATGCTAATATGCAGGGCGTTTTATTTAAAAAAATCTGTCCCATCCAATATTAAAATCCGCCATTATTCATAGATATGAATGATATTAATAGCACTGGTTGGCAGCAGAATAACATTTCTAGCTTATATGGTGTCAAGCCGGACGGCACTAATGCAGTTACCTGTATAAAGGGGTGTGTGCCTTTCTAAATTTTATCGGGGGGCGCTTATTGGAGTAAAAATGGCTCTGATGATTATAAACGATGCTAAAATGAAATGGCGAGAAAATAAAAAATGCAAACATACCAGTCTCATTCTCTCCGTCGGCCTCTTCGGCAGCGTTCAACTGCTCGTCGGGGGTCCCCTCCTGAATGGCATTCTCTGCAGATTGGGCGGCGGCATTTTGGGCGACAGCATTTTGGATTGCGGCGTTTTGGGCGGCGGCTAATTGAGCGGTGTTTGTGATGACTGGTGAAGGTTCGTCTTCTTCATCGTCTTCGTCGTCGTCATCGTCATCATCATCGTCATCGTCGTCACCTGCAACGAAGATACGTTTTTGATACTTTTATAATAACTTAAATAAATTAATATAATTTATTATTATCTCGGACATCGAGTGTCAGTGAGTTAGAAGTGTGTTCCATATTCATATGGTTTTTGTCATAATCCTGCACAATAAGGATACAACAGCAACATTGAAAACTAATTGCCTGACAGCAAAGCTAGACCGATATCAGTCAGGTGTTAGAAAAGGGTTTGGAACATTAGATCGGAGATATAGAAAGATAGAGAAAGCCATTTGAGAACAACTTCATTGACATTAGGTACTGTTTCTCTAGAGACGTCCCTAATTAGGTTTCTAATAGGGCATGTAAGTTCCGATAGTTTGGAGGCAAGTTGAGTGATGTGCTCCTCTCAAGTCGATCTGATTGAGATCAAGAATTACTCCCACTCCCAGTACAGTCTCAGAATGTTGACCAGGCTTCAAATTTCTTCGAGAAAAATTAACTATGGTGGGCTTTAGAACCTTCGGAAAAATGCACTACAACAGACTTTTATCAACAATACCGAAGCAAAATTTTCCCACTCGACGCAGGTGTTAGCATCATTAAAACTAAGTTTGATAGCATAGTTAGCGAAACGTGAGTCGAGTGCAAAAATTCTGTTTAGATATAGTGTGTTGCAGAGAAAAATTAATATACTGAGCTTTGGAGTTAGTGAAACTAAGGGCCGCTATTTTGAACATGGATTAGTCACTTTAATAGCCTGTTGGTCGTAGGAAAATTCTGAGGTGCGTGGAAATATTTCTATTTTCAGTGACGTGAACCAAATCATTTTTAGACCCTGAGCCCTAGGGGGTGTCTTCGTCTATGAGTCCTGCTGGTGTATTTATGCCGCCTACATTCATTTTTCCAAGATACAGAGCAAAGGGAGCTACTAGATAATGCTCCTCCTGGAAGTAAAGCTTTTTATCATTCCTCAGGATGGATGCAAAAGGAGATTTTTTTTTTAATTGGTTTAATCAATTTATTGGATTTTCCAAGGCCTCCATAGAACACTGTTGCACAGATATACTACCCACACAAACAAATTAGAGGTTATAGTAGTAGTAGTAAACTCTCTATTGGCCTTTTTCGTGAGAAAATTCAGCCAGAAAATACCTCTACCCGACTTAGTTAGAGCTGGGGCGACCCATCCCAGATAAGTTACACCTGATGGATAGAGATACTATTTTTAGAGCTCCCAGTATGTTGAGTATGTACTCCTGGGGCTCCGACTTGTACATACACGGTTTGTTTTAAGGTTCGAACACCACTTGCTGGACGTTCACACACATGTAAATCTTGTACATGCACGGGGCTCTAACCCCCGGCTGGACGTCCGAATCTTCCTCGGGGAAACTACCCGGTCCCTGAAAGTTCACCCTGTGTTCCCAAAACTAACATATATGTATATGAAGCTGGAACAAAACGGCCGATATCCGACACGTGCACTCTCGACCGAAGACGAATCGGAAGTCAAATTAGAGGTTATGCAGAGAGCTAGAGATAGCGGTGTTATAATGCTATGCTTTCCACCGCATACTATACATCGCTTATATTACACGTCAGAGGTTGGAAAATGGATGCAGCAACATCCGGGTCGCCCAGTTACTTCTTCTTCGTCTGACTAGGATTGCTCCTGTTTGTCTGCCTCCCATTCCGGCTCTGTTGTTGTTGTTGTCAGTAGGTTGTCCTTCCATATTTTCTCTGGTCTTCTTCTTGGGCCTCTGCTGTAAGTTTTATTATTTTTGCAGGTGTTAGCTAATCTGTCAGGTGCCGTTCTATTAACATGACTATCCCAGTCTCTTTTCCTTGCTTTTACCCATTTGTTGATGTTCTGGATGTTTCATTGCTCCCGTATGCTCTTATTTGTTTGTCTGTCTCTGAGTGTTATACACTTTATTGTTCTTAGAGTCTTCATTTCTACGTTACTCATTATCTGGTTTCTTCTTTTTGTGTCGGCTCGAGTTTTTGGCGCGTAGATTAGAATCGATCTCACAGTTGTTTTATATATTTTCATTTTGCTCTCTGTGGACATGTGTTTATTCGTCCATATGATTTTCTCTCAAGCATCCGCTAACTTTTGTTGCTTTTTGCCTCTGCGGTTATGTTCCTGTCGCTAGTAATAGTAATTGCAAGGTAAGTAAATGTCATAACCTGCTCTATGCTTCTGCCGTCCATTTCCAATTTGCACCTTCGAGAGTCCCTACTAATCAGCATGCATTTTGTTTTCTTCCGCAGAAATCTTCATATGTTATAGGCTTTCGCCGTGAAGTTGAATGTGTGAAGTTGCCTTTGTAAGTTGTATTCATTGTCCGCCACCAGTAGTGCGTCGTCCGCATAGCATACTATATTGACTTTGTTTGGTACCATTCTATCCTTCTCGCTTCTTCACTGCATTATTTTATCCATTATTACATTGAACAGTAAAGGGCTGTGCGAGTCTCTGCCGTATCCCCCCATTTACAAGTATGGGTTTTGTATCTCCTTTTGACGTTATGATTTTTATTCTGTTGTCTTTGTTTATTTCTTCTATTAGTTTAATTAGTCTATAGTCTACATGTTTTTGTTCTAGCATTTTTAAAATATCATTTATTTTGCCTGATGAAAGGCACTTTTTAAATCCACAAAGCACATGTATGCGGGTTTGTTATATTCCACTGACCTTTCCACTATTTGTCTGGCAATGAATGTTACATCTACCGTACTGCGATTCTTTCTAAAGCCTTGTTGTTCTTCCGCTATGTGTATTTGTTCTTCTAATTTGTCTTTTATTATTGCCGTTAGTAGTTTCAGAGTGCTATGCATTAAGCTAATGCCCCTATAGTTTTCTGGGTCTTTTCTGTTACCCTTTTTAAGTATCGGCAGTAGAAGGCTGTCTTTGGATTTTCCCGGTTGTTGTTACGTTCTTAAATAATTTTAGCAACCAGGTGTGTATAATGGTGTTTCCCCATATTTTATGAGCTCCTTACGTATTCCGTCGGGGCCCGGCGCTTTTCTTTTCTTTAGTCTTTTTATTCTTGTATTTACTTCTTCTTGTGAAATTTCCGTTCTCTTAGCATTGTTGTCTGCAGCATTGCTTTCTCTGTAATTTTCTCTTACTCCCCCGTATAGATTGGTAAAATGTTTGGTCCATTGTTCCTCGGTGATATCTTCGATACGTATAAATTAATTCATGTCCTTTCTTTGTCTCCGTATCATTTTCCACACTTTCTTATCTGGGATCCATATAAGTCGTGCTCCATTATCTTTTGTGAATTTCTCCCAGTGTTCTTTCTTGATGTTATCTATTTCTTGATTTACTCTGTTTCGTATCCGGACGTATTCTTCTCTATATTCAAATGTTTGTTTGCTTTTGTGATTGAGGAACGCCTGTTTCTTTTCTTTGGCCAATATTTTTACTCTTTCGTCGAACCATGGTGTTTTATATTCGCGTTTGTGTTTATTTATTTTTCTTTTGCCCAGAGATTCTGCCGCTGCCTGTAGAATACTTTCTTTGACAATTTTTCAGGTCTCTCCAATATCTTCGAATATTTCTAAATTATGGACGTTTAGTTTTTCTGTTAATCTGTTTTGGTACAGTTTCTTAGTCTCTTCATTGCTTAGGAGTTCTATGTTCAATCGTTCTTCGGTTCCTGCTTGTCTTAATTTCTCAGTATTCATCTTTATATTTATTTTTCCCAATACAAGTCCATGGTCTGAAACTACATTGGCTGATGACAGAGTGCGTACATCGATTATATGTCCAGGTTGTATTTCTCTGTTTGTTATGATATAGTCGATCATGGAGCTGCGTCCTCTTGTATCTGACCAAGTTATTTTGTGTTGCATAGAATGTTCAAAATATGTGTTATTTATTCGAAGGGTGCTCATCAGGCAGATTTCTACTAGTCGTTCTCCATTCTCGTTAAGCGTTTCTTCGTTGAACTTCCGATCTACTCCATCCAGGGGTGTATTACCTACTCGCGCGTTGAAATCTCCCAGAATAACTGTTTTCTCGCCATTTTTTGTTGTGTCTAGAAGGTCTTGCAGATTTTCGTAGAAGGTGTCTTTCTCTTCGACCAGTTACAAAATCTCAAATCGGCAAGCTTTTTGGAAGCGCATATATGAGAGCTGCTAGCACCCAGACAGGTGTAAATTGATTTAAAAAAAGGCATTCAACCTCTCAATCCGGAAGTCTTTGAAGACGGGATGTTTCAGCTAGCGGAAACCACATATACGTAAACAATCTTGCAGTTGGTCCGGTTGAAAAGAATAATAGGCTCCTTCCACCACATACACCCTTACCAATACCACAAAATCAGTTGCAGGTGGAGGAGAAGCAAGGCATGATGCAGAAAATATTGGCGATTCTCCAAGAACACCGTCTCCAGATCCTTTAACACCACAAAAATCGCGTCAGCCGATTGCAGATAAGGAAACTTCGCATAGAACCCCTTCTCCTGTTGCCTGTAGTAATTTCTATGAAAAAGCTACTCCTCCTGTTCGTACTCTATCACGAAATTTCAGGTAGCACCTGAGCAAATAATTCCATTTCCTCACACAGAAGGGAAAAGTAATGCTAATGACAAAAGAAAGGGAAAAACGGCAGCGCTAACTTCAACACCTTATAAAGAAGAACTCGAAAAATCTATGGAGAAGAAGCCCAAACTAAATTTGGAAGAAAATCAGAGAGTATGGAATAACAAAAGAAAAAACAAAAATAATAAATATGCTACTAACCAAAGAAAAGAAAAGAAAGAAAGAAGAGACAGCAGTTCAGAAGAAGAGGACGAGATTGACGAAAGTTGCATTTATTGTACAGAACTATACTCTAAATCTAAGACTGAAGACGGTTGGGTTATTTGCCAGGACTGTCGACGATTGGCTCACGAAGCTTGCACCGGAGTGGAGAACGATGATGAGCCGTACTCGTGCGATTTTTGTCGGGATTAAAATGTTCATTTATTTTTATTACCAATATATGACGCATAATTTGATCTTTTGTTAAGTTCAATATCTTTTTCATCATATTCAAACACTATTCCATTTTACCCGACCAAGTGGGCAAAACGGGACATTACATTTAAAAAAAAATAATACTTTTCCTCTGTTATCATAAAGGTATTGAGGAATAACCCTAGTTAAACATAAAAAGGAGTTAATGGGGAAGTTACAGTTAAAAAACAATAGATATCAGTAGCATAGTTAGTGAGTTTCGGGTCAAAGAACTTTAGCTATTCCGTTTTGGGCAACTCTCTCCTACCCCAACAGAAATCCAATAGCACGGTCGACAATAAGCAGAATTTTAAAGAAATACAGCGCAACGAGCCACGTTAAAGAGGCTTCAAGATCTGGGCATCAAAAAAACAGCGACATGCGGCGTTAAAGCTTCAAATATTTTGCTCAGAATAGAAGAAAATTCACACCTCTCTATGCGAACTATTGACGGGATAAGTTAGTTTCATTAAAGTAAATTAAAAGTGATTATAAAGTAGAGAACAGCAACATTACAGGACCAAGTAACGAGATATAACTGCAACAAAACGGTGCACCACATTTCGCCAAGCAAGTTCAGGGTTATCTGAATGAAGTATTATTGGAAACATGGATAGGGAAACGGGTTAGAGTTGAGTGGCTACCTCGGTAAAGAGATCTAACTCCTGTCGATTATTTCTTGTGTAAGTGGGGGGTCATTTCAAAAATTTTGTCTACAAGACCAAGCCAAATGATATATAAAAGCTAAAAAAAAGAATCGAAGTTAAGTGCCGACGAATCGAAGTAACATATTCTCTCTAATGTTCAGAGTAATTCCCCGCAATATTTAGCATTTGTCAAAGAAGTAAATGGAAGGCCCTTTAAGCACCTAATTTAATTTCTTTAATCTGTTTTTAATAAGTAAGTTTAAACAATTACCTCACAAAAATGTTTCATTAAATCCTCGAATATCAAACAAATGGCTAGATTTAGATACTAAGTACCTAATATCAAAATTGCTTAGAACCCTTTGAGGAATCATTTTGTTGACTATTATTGAAAAAACATTTTTATATCAATTCCTGGGAAACTGTAAACTTGGCAACATTGGGTATATCACAAGCAGCTCCGCCCATAATCCAGGCAAGATTATGTATTAAAACTATTAAAAGAAAAGCATGTGTAAAGACAGATCAAATCGAGCAACAATTGTTCGGATTATTATTTGAAAAATAATAGAGGTACCTATCTCCATTTAAACAGTTGTTTCCACATAGTTTCTGGCAAAAATATTTAGCCAACTACCAAAAGGAAACATAAAACTGCTTTTTGTGTGTAAATTCATTAAAACTTAAATATCTGAAATTAATGAAATCCAGAAATACGCCTTTTTGGCTTAGGGTAGCAGCATAAGATATGGCAACCCTGACGGACTTGGCAAGGAGAGGATAGTTCACAAGATGCCTTTACTATTGGTGGAAACAATTGGGCGGCACTTATAGCCTTTGTTTACTATTTTAGAATGTCTAATATATTTCACTTCACCCATGGCCCTCCGCTCGCTACGGGGGCGCAACCAACAAAAACTAACCCAGGGTATACCCAAAAAGAAGAAAAAACTTTTTACAAATATAACCTTAAAAAAAACACGCCTTGTCACTGCCGGGAACTGAACCCGGGGCGCCGTATTACAAGCACATTATCTAACCACTGGACCACAAGGCTTGCTGAAAGCAATCTACTTATTAGACATTCTAAAATATAGTAAACAAATGCTGCAATTGTTGCGACCAATAGTAAACTGAATGCATCTTACGAACTATCCGCTCCTGACTTGACTATAGGCTTGGGCGCGGGACTTGTCACCGGAAGCATAATATAAACAACTTCGATTTATATAAAATTTTAGGAGTTTATGACAAAAATTGTAGGAATCTGATATACGAGGTGTCCTTCATTCAGTCTTACGAATTACCACTTGGCTAATAGAGGAGATACAAGGTCGAATAAATTAAAGGAAAATTGCCCTTTTTAGAGGGTTACTCATAAAACACTGACGGTGTTGTCAAATTGTTTTTAATCTCGGAGCTAGTGAGAAATAAGTAACAGTATGTCAAAATTAATTTCTTAAATAACTGGGACCAACGATGTTGTACCGCAATTCACTCTAAATTGACAAACTATTTACTAGGGGAGAAGTATTGACATTTGTAAATTTACAAAATGAAATAAAAATCCAGGTCTGTATTTAAATAATTGCAGTTGAAATTTTAATAACACATAAGTAAAATGTCTATCCCACACAAATGTAGTGGCGTCATATTCAGACAAGAAAAAACTAGAAATCTAAAATTTTTTGCCAAGTTCAAAATGACTTGTTTACATATTTCCCACTATCTTCGAAACAAAAAAGAATTTGACAACAGTGCCAACGTACCCTGAATTATCACTAAAAAAGGCAATTTTCCCTAATGTAACCGACCATGTAGTAGTTAGTTACCGTACGCGTATGTAGGTTGCCTCCGCCTTACAGAACCCTAGCTAAAGAACGTCTCCTGATTGGCTAACTCGAACTCCGCCCGTCAAATGTTGTTTACGTGTTTTCACTTCACGCATTTGTCTAAAACTTTTCGAGAAAAGCAGGTATATGAAAACCGGGCTCAGGTGGTAAGGCTCGCGTTTAGAATGCGAAGCAATGGGTTCGACGCCCGGCCCTTGCCAGTTTTTATTTATTTATTTTGATTAGTTTGGGTTAGTTTTTGTTGGTTGCGCCTCGCAGCGAGCGGAGGGCATTGCATGAATATAAATGCGTGAAGTGAAAAAACCTAAACATTGACGTGATTGATTGTGTAACACACGTGCTTATCTATAGCCAATCAGGTGGCGTGATTTAACTGGGGTTCTATAATGCAGCGCAGAGGCTTCCTGTATATTTTTTATTTTTTTAACAAGTTTAGTATTAGATCTAGCGGGCTTTATCGACTATTTTAAAGCTATTGATTTTACGGGAATATACAGGGTGTGTTAACGATTGGATTAAAGCTATTCTGTGGATAAATGGCTAATTTAATAGCTACATCTTTATCAAAATAGGTGGCCCAACGATGCACAATTCAAAAATAATTTGAATCGTACAAGGTGGCATAGACAGGTTGGATTTCTTGTTGAATATTGTCAAAACTTTAATTGAGAAAATTATTTAAATCTAAGATAGAAAAGTGGATTCCATTTTGTTGAATAGGTTAAACCGTTTGGATTCTAGGTCCTCCCAAAATGTCAAATCGATTGTATTTACGCATATGATACGCTATATAAAATATGCTTAGATTAGGAGTTCAAGAAGAATTAAAAACATGTTCTACCATTAGTTTGTGAGTTCCCATGTATAAAATATCTTGGCACCACGAACTATGACGAAATTGGCCAGAAAGTTTATTTACTGCATCGTTGACTTACCCTGTCTCGGTCATCCCAAATTCGAGCTTATATTCTTAAGCTATTTTCAAACTTCTTATATTTGGAATTAGTTAAAAATGATAAAACTGTTAACACAGCATTTAAGCTACAAAGAAGAGGACAGGAAAATAAGAAAATACAAAGAAAGGCAATACACCAGAAATAAATAAATTTATTTACAAATATACAACACAGGTTTACATAATAATATGTACATGCAGATTAAATAGCGAGTGGATTAAAGTACCTACTAGAATTACTAGATAATAAATAGTTAATTATTTTTGCATTAATAAATATAAATATATACAGGGCGCTACAATCTCAAGACATCTCGAAACGAGTGGAGTAAAGAGAGGTGATTAAATTAGAACAAAGTTGCACGTCTAGAATTCAAAAATTGAAAAAATATTAAAATCTTCCCGGCTTTACTTCAAAAGGTAGATCGAAATAAATGTCATTTGCTCATTGTGACTTTTGTTTCTGCAAGGTTGTGCACAAAAATTCAAATCCGTAATACCCTGAATTCGGAGCTAAAAGTCTAAATAGCCAGATTATTGGTATGATTTTAAACCATTCAGGACTTTAAATCAGAAAAGTTTTAAATTAGAGATTGAATTCTAAATGCAAATATATATATTATCTCAAACTCTCCAGTGTAAATTCAGAGATAAAAGCCTGAAATCATAAAAGTCTGGATTCAGAGTTAAAAATCTCAATTGAGAGGTTTAAAATCTAAGTTAACGTTGAAAGGTTGACATTAAATAAGACAATTCCAACATTGTAGTCTGAATTTCTACTTTAATAACTTCATTTTTAACTGCAAATATAAAATCGTATCGTGTCAAAGTCTAAATTTAAATTTTAAAGTCCAAATTTACATATAAAAAAGTCTGATTTCAAACTTTTGAATGTGAATTAAAAAACATAAGTTTATATTACCTAAAGGTAAATTCAGAGTTTACAGTCTGAGTTCCGAACTTAATTTGTGATTTCAGACTTTTAATTTAGAGATGAAAGTCTAAATTCAAATAGGTATATTATTTCAAACTTGTCAGAGATAAAAGCCTAAATCATAAAAGTCTGGATTCAGAGTTAAAAGTCTCAATTGAAAGGTTTAAAATCTAAGTTAAAGTTTAGAAGGTTGAAATTAAATAAGGCAAGTCTGAATTCAATATTAAAATTTAGAGAATCAAAGTTTAATTTCAAATTTGCCAGTCCGATTTCCGATGTAAAGCCTAAAATTAAATTATAAAGTTTAAATTCAACATTTCAGTCTGAATTTCTACTTTAGTGTCTTAATTTTTAACTGCAAATACATATGTTCAATAAGTAAGAAAGCCTAGTGTTATAGTTTAAAGTCTAAATTCACATATAAAACATTCTGATTTCAAACTTTTCGATGTGAATTAAAAAATAAAAGTTTAAATTAAAGCTAATTTCGGAGTTTACAGTCTGATTTCCGAACTTCATTTGTGATTTCAGACTTTTGATTTTGAATTAGAACTTTAAAGTCTGAATTCAGACAGACAAAAGTGTACATTAACAGGCTAAAATGTAAATTAAGTATCTAAAGTCTGAAAAGTTTGAATTCAGAGTTAACAGTTTAGGCTTGCAGAATTCAAGTGTTTTTCAGTCTGAATCCAGAGATAAGGCCTATATTTAGAGGTAAAAGTGTGAATTCAAAGTCTGATATCCGAGTTTGCTCTTTAAATCTAGACTTTTATCTCTGGAGTTTACAATCAATCATTACATAATTTAAAGTTACTCAGTTACTTCTTCTTATTTAGAGCGCAACGTATGAAAAATTACAGCGACTCCTCTACGTTCTAATACCAGTAAACGTAATATTTTGCAGTTTCTTTAATAAATACGTATCACCTCCATAAACCTGCCACCTCAATTAACAAAAAGACAAACACATTCTAACCTAGTCTAGTGCGGAAAGGACCTACCTCCACCTAATATATCGTCGAAGAAGCCTTCGAAGTAGTCACCACCCTCGTCGTCATCATCGTCGTCAGCGTCATCGGCAGCGGTATCATCATCGTCATCATCGTCGCCACCATCACCTAAGATATCATCGTCGTCGTCGTCGTCATCGTCATCGTCTTCATCAGCCGACTGGCGACCGACTTCTTTAGATTTGTGATGTTTCTTGTGGTGATGAGCACGACCTGCAAAATGAAATATAATAAAATATCGCTTATGGGCTAGTGGGAAATACTATTTACCTTCTTTGGTTTTCTTGGCAGCTACAGTGGTAGTGTCAGTTGCTTCAACCTCAGTGGTAGTTGGTTCTTCAGTTTTCTCCTCCTTAGCCGCCTCTTTCTTAGGTTCAGCTTCAGTTGAAGTTGCAGTGGCGTCAGGCGCAGCACTTTTCACAGCAACCGCATCACTCGCTTTTACTTCGCCTTCGCTTTTGAATACGCCCTGGGTAGCTTCTTGGATTTCTCCTTTGAGTTGCACATCGGCCGGCTTAGGATCCAGAATTTGATCGTCTGTATCGGCTGAGATTATGATGGGGTTCGCTCGGCATGATAATGCGAGGCAGAGAAGTGCTGTGCCGAGTAAGTACAGCCTCATTTTGGGTCTGAAAAGACAAATTAAAGTTAATATAAAAAAAATTATTAAATTATGGCAGTGTTTGATATAGCTTGTTCCAGTGGAACTAAAAATGCAGAAAAGTAACGCACTTATTGGGCTAATTTTCGATATAACTGGAAGTGGAATGTTTTTATTGGAAATACTTAAATCGATTATTATCTTTCTCCGTTCTAGTGAATATTCCCTAATTTCTAAAAGGCTATGATGCCAATTCCGCCTTAGCAAGGGTTATTTGAAACAGTTATTAAAAATATAGAATAGGAAGTCAGAAAACCAATACTTTTATTTGAGTCGCCCTGCATATTCATCACTTTTCGGAAAAGGTTGCTCCAAGTCTTTTAGTAGTCTTAAAGTAGTTTAAACAGATCAAGGAATGCAGCAGACTCCTGCAGATGGATGCCTAGTTTAAGGCTGTTTTACAAAAGGAGTCATATCATGCACAACCTTTAAAAGGAAGATTCAGACAATAGAATCTAATTGTTTTTATTTTGCTTTATCACAACGTTTCGTCTAGTTTTTAGCATTGGCTCACTTAAGTGAACAAAAATTAAAACATTTTAAATTAATTTTATGCGAGTGCTGTTGAAATAAATTTACTACGTTGGGGTTTAGAACCTTCGGCAACATGCACTAAAACAGAGTTTTATCCACAATACCGAAACAGAATTTTTGCATTCAAGTGCAAAAATTCTGTTTCGGTATTGTATACTGTAATTCTGGTATTGTATACTGTAATTCTGATCTGTTATATTTAAGCTCTGCTTTATCAATGAGAAATGTTTTCTTCCGATAATAAAGCTTTATTAATTGATTGATATGAAATCGCCACATATAAGATGACGTATATGTATTCTAAAGGCAAAGTAGAACACGATACTTGCGAACCCAGTGGTCAAGTGCAGTCAACGGTTTAAGTTACTTACTTAAAAGATTATTGTAATTAGAGGCCTATTTATATACATGTTGCGTTCGATGGATACAGTTAGACTAACACGTTATAAATTAAGGACATACGGTATGAGCTGTAATCATTTTTTCAGAAACGTGTAAAATTAATTCATTTTAAGCACACGCTATTATAATAATGGCACAGGCTATGATTTTACGGGCTTAATGAAGGATTAGTTGCTACAGAGTGGCCTGAAATTGTACTTTATAGAGTACTGCCATAAAGTTGAATTAATCGCATGTTCTTGAAAATATTATCTGTATCATTATCAAAGTTCAAAGCAGAAAAATGCTAGCAGAAACGTTGAATACAGTTTTTTCGATCGAGCTGCAGCTATGGAGATAATTAGATTCAGAAATGAAATTCGCGTTTTGTTTAATCAAAGTTTGCATCATTTTATTTGGAAACAACACGTCTTTTTAAAAAGTTTTAATTTCAATAACTTTTTATAGTACAAAGTCATAAACGTTGATCATTTTCGCACCTCTTGTATAACTCACCTGAATTATAATAATGGCACAGTTTTTATAAATCACATTTTCTGGGAAATCAATAATAAAAATATTTTTCATTACTGTGCTTTATGGCGGATCTTGCATAAATTCATATGATTTCTAAATGGGTTAGTACCTACCCACATTTAGAAAAAAACAATTCGGAGTATAGTGCGACATTTTCGTTAAAAAGTCAATTCATGAGTTATTTAAGTAAATTATGAAGTAAAGATGTTTTCCGACGATGGAAGTCTGAATGCATGCTTATAAAAATATTATAATAATAATTTGTTTCTGTAAAAAATTACGGCCAAACCTTTGCTTCATGTAAATAGTAATTATTTGGAATTTTGAACCACTGTACAGCGAGTAGAATACATAAAATCTGCAGATACGTTTATAATAATTATTTGCATATTTAACTGCAATTTTTTTGGCCAAAAACCCGGATACCTGGATTTTCTGAGTGTAAAATGTAGAATATACAGGGTGACCCCAGTCGAACGTTCTCGATTATTTTTTTACATCGCCTATATTAATTTTTCGAATTCTAAAGATGATTGTAAGAATATTTTAAACCCTATAACTAATCTTATGCCACAAACTTCAAAGTATTCGGCAGAGGTAAATAATAATTAATAATTAATTGCAAATAAATTATCATATTATTTTTATCTATGACTGTGGGTAGTAGAACCACTGTAAAGCGAGTACGAAAAATCTGGATAAACCATTACAATAGATAAGGTTTAAGGCTGTGTGCACGTGGAATTAATAATTACTTTGCACGAAATACAAAGTTTCAATACAATTATTGTATTGAAACTTTGTATTTCGTGCAAAATCTTTAATAGTAATAAAATGCAGAGCGCTTTCGACCCTAGGCCATCATCAGTAGTGCTTCTTTGTCAGGAACCAGCACAGTCGAGTCAAGGGGGGGTCAAGTCGCTAAAGATGTAGCCGCTCAAAATTTGAATAATGGGTTATAACAGCCCCTTTCTGTGTGATTTGTGATGTAATTTTAACTTGACTTTAATTTCAATGTTTAACCTATGTGATGTCCAAGAGTTTGATTGTTTGACTCGACTGTGCTGGTTCCTGACAAAGAAGCACTGATGATGGCCTAGGGCCGAAAGCGCTCCGCATTTTAATACTATTAAAGATTTTGCACGAAATACAAAGCTTTAATTCAAAACCATTACAATGACAATTTTTCTGCTGATTTTTGGGAAAAAGGGAAAAAATCCGGGTACATCGATTTAGGTTTATGAACATTTTGTGAAATGGAAAAATATATTTTCATGTCGGACATGACGTTTTGATGTTATATTTGATAAGATTGTTTTTTATTTCCAGGGAGAATTGTAAGAATATAGTCATGTATAATAAATATTAAATAACATAAAAAGTACACCGAAAAAAATAACCTTTGAAACATTTGTTACATATAAATAATAATTAAACATTCAAGACAAATACAATATCATATTAACCCTAATCATTATTTTTGTTTCTTACTTTGGAAGTTTGAACCACTGTACAGTGTATAGCGACTACGCAAATCTAGATTAACGGTTTAATTGTTTTTGGCTTATTCAGGGAAAAAAAGGGCAAAACGCCGCGCCGGATACGTCAATTTAGATTTCTATTTTGCGAAATGAAAAAAATAGTATGATTCATATCCTTGATGATTATTTAAATGGAATATTATTGTTATATATTATTGATTTTCGTATTCCACGTAGGATTTTAAGAATATTTTAAATAGCATGGTGCCCTCCCTATACATCAATTAATTTAAAATTATAGTAAGTAGTATAGAAATGTACAAAATCTCATTTTTTGTCTTACTCCAAAAATAATAAATTTCCAAACCTCTGTCAGATGTAAATAATAATTAAAAATTCAACTCAAATACAATATCATATTAACCTCAACCAGTATTTCTGTTTTCAACTTTGGGAATATAAACCGCTGTACCGTGAGTACGTAAAATCTGAAAAAAACGTACTTTAATAAAACAAATTATACTACTGTGCGTAAAATACCCACTTTACGCACTCTCTAAGATTCGTAAAATATCCCTTTGTAATGCTAATGCAGTGCGTAAAGTAAATTATTTAACGCAGTAGTGCGTAAAGTAATTTTTTGAAATTTAGTACAGTGCGTAAAGTAATTTAATAATATTTTTATTTTTTCATTTATTTTTCAGTAGTAGAAAAAATGTTGTATGTTACTTGTGTGTAAAGTACCCTTTTTTATTCATGGGATTGTCAATTCCAATTTATAAAAAAGGGTCACTTTACACACTTGTTGCATAAATAAGTATTGTGTTGATTTTAAGGAAAAGCTTGCGGACATGTCAATTTAGAACCTAAATTGACTGCTTGTTGCCATGGAATAAATATATACAGGGTGATTCATGCAGGTCATACGACGTCCTCGATGATATTTTTTATTGTTTTTATTTCTTAATTCTACGAGGCATTTCAAGGATAGTGTTATAGAAAATTTACGTTTTGCGAAGGATTTTGAGTAGTGGTTTTCAATTTTCTGACCTCACTGCTTTGATAACATTTAAATTTAGGTATAGATGTTACATGTTATAAAATATTTTAAGAATCCTCCGTCAAAAGGCACTCATTAAAAATCTAAATCGTTGAGCGCAGATTTTCCAAAAAGTCAACACACAAATTAATATAATCGTGTTTCCAGAGTAGGTATAGGCAGAGTACAAATTATACTTAATTTATACCGTGGTATAGGCATATACTCGCCATGGTAAAATGGTTCAAATTCCCAAAGATAGAGACAAAAATATTCGTTAAATTTATTATGCATTTGCATTGCATTATTAACTGTTATTGAATACAATTTGACATGAGAATTACCTTTCTTTATTTATTTACAAAGGAAAACACTTATTAAATTATGTAATAGGGAATATTTTAAATAATTATGCAAACATGAAAAGAGGGTGTAACTTATTTTAAAGTTGAATAAACTAAATTCTACATAATATGTAATCACCTCTACTTTTCTTTCTTTAATTAGATGTTTTGTATTCTAAAATTTATTTAGTTTTGTTATTAAACTGTAATTGTACTTTGCAGTAGGTACTTCAATAAATTTGTAGTTATTTATTGATATAAGTATGATTGATCTTTACATAAATCTTTCTGAATCAAATATATATTTTAATTTGAAATTGTGTTAATTCAAAATTGTACAACATAGAAATTTTAACACACGTGAAACCTTAATATTATTAATACGAATATTATATAGAGTTCCATTGATCCGATTTTGTCAATTTCAGATCAATTTTTCCGATCACTTAGGTACTACAAGTTCCTAGCTAATAATTTTGAAATGCTGAAGCAAAATGATTAATTAAATACCAATACAAATGAAACAAAGATAAAATTACCTATGGTATTAGAACACAAATTACCCTGTACACTTGACTAGTTAATAATGATATACACGTTTTAATGGCAAGCCTATTTATAGTTTTTTTTGTTCTTGTCAAAAATAATGATCCAATTAAATCATAATATTCTAATTAGAATGTCAGATAAAATACAGTTAAGGTTGTTGGAACGCACCCGGTAGTTCCGTTGTCAATGGACCGTGACATTATTTTTATCAAGTGAAGAAAACGAGTACTAAGAGGGAGTATTTTTGAATTAGCAGTCGAAGGCGAAGGGAGAATGTATTGCCATAGCCTAAAGAAGCTATCTTTAGGCTATGGTATTGCAGGAAAATTTTATTTCTTTCAAAATCCATCTTTCAGGCAGCCATTAAATTAGTTTTAAAATACACATATTATAGTTTAAATAAGCCTATAGTAGGTTTGAAATACGTCCACAAAACTCTAAAACAACATGTGGCGCATGAAGCAGTCTGTGTTCATAAAAATAAAGAGAAAATTATATATCAAAATTAATGGAAAAAAAACTAAGAACATCAATAGAAACATATAGAATAAAAGTACGTTCAAGAAATAAAAAGAGAAGGCAGATAAACATAGATTTTATGAAAAAATTAATGTGAACTTTTTTTTAAATTAAAGACGGTAGGTACATAGAAAGAAAAATACATACGAGGATAATTAATAGTCTAAAAACACGTAGGAAGAAAAGTACGTACAAAAAATCAATAGAAGTATCCCCAAGAAATAGGCATGCGTCCAAGAATTAAAGAGAAAAGGACAGAGAAGCAGAGATAATTATATAGACAAATTAATGGCAAATACCAAGAGAAGAATATGGAATGAAGACAGACAGAAACACGCAGAATTTTATCGAAAGGTTAATGTGCAAAAATAATTTAAAAACTAGAGATGGTATGTAGAAAGAAAAATACGTGCAACGAAAATCAATAGAAGTTTATTAAATAAGGGTGTGTGAAAGAAATCAAGAGAAAATATTGAGAACCACATAATTATATAGAAAAATTACTGCGAAAAAATAATTTAAAAACGAAAGAAAGAAAAGTACGTACAAAGACAATCGATAAAAGTATATTCAGTAGGGGTGTGGTCAAGAAATAAAGAGAACAAGACAGAGGATCACACGATTAGAGAGAAAAAATTATTTTCTAAAAACATTCCCGAAACTTGGAATGTGCGCAGAAGGAAAATCAACAGAAGTAAGTAAACGGAATAATTGTGTGTCCATTAAATAAGAAAGAAAGTTAGAAAAGTATAGATACTTATACAGAAAAATTAATGTTTAAAAATATTTTAGGTTTACCTTCGGTCTTAGAGCAAAAGTAAATGACAAAAAAGTACTCATAATTATATAGAAAAATGACTATGAAAATTAATAAATAGTTAAATAATTCAAAAGAAACATTAATAGGGAATAATATTTAAAAATGATGTTTAAAGAAAATCAATACAAGTATATATAATTCTGAGATAAAAAGTCAGAATTCTGAGATAAAAAGTCAGAATTCTGAGATAAAAGTCAGAATTCTGAGATAAAAATCAGAATTATGAGATAAAAAGTCAGAATTCTGAGATAAAAAGTCAGAATTCTGAGTTAAAAAGTCAGAATTTTGAGATAAAAGGTCACAATTCTGACATAAAAAGTCAGAATTCTGTCTGAGATAAAAAGTCAGAATTCTGAAATGAAAAGTCAGAATTCTGAGATAAAAAGTCAGAATTCTCAGATGAAAAGTCAGACTTCTGAGATAAAGTCAGAATTCTGACATATAAAGTCAGAAGTCTGCGATAAAAAGTTAGAATTCTGAGTTTAAAAGATTACGTACGAAATATTGTAATATCTATCCAGAATGCTAGTGTTAGCAATCGTAGTCGTATTGGAGCGCATAAAACAAGGCTTAAAGTGTTGTTAGGTTTGGAGCAACCTTTAGTTATAGGTAAATATAAATCACTTACATTACTATTTATCTTTTTATCTGAGAATTCTGACTTTTTGTCTCAGAATTCTGACTTTTATCTCAGAATTCTGACTTTTTATATCAGAATTCTCACTTTTTATCTCAGAATTCTGACTTTTCATCTTAGAATTCTGACTTTTTATCTCAGAATTCCGACTTTTTTTCTCAGAATTCTGACTTTTTATCTCAGATTTCTGCCTTATTATCTCAGAATTCTGTCTTTTTATCTCAGAATTCTGGCTTTTTATCTCAGAATTCTGACTTTATTATCTCAGAATTCTGACTTTTTATCTCAGAGCTGTTTTAAAATATTTTCTCTTGTGTGACCCCAGGACGCCGTCGCTCAAGAAATAAAACAAATAATTTTATTCTATATTGAACAGTAATGTGAAACAAATATTCTAAAAACTAAAGACCGTACCTACGTAGAAATAAAAGCAAAATCATCGAAAGTATATGAAATAAGGGAAAAAGACAGAAAAACATAGGTAATTATGCAGACACATTGATATGAAAAACTATTTTAAAATATGGGGGTGTTTAAGAAGTAAAGAGAAACAGTCAGAAAGGCACAGATAATTTAAAAATGAATATTAAAGCGAAAAAAAATCAGTTATTAACTAAAGACGCGACGTAAAAAGTACGTACAAGGGACATCAATACAAGTAGTATATAAAATAAGGGTGCGCTCAAGAAATAAAGAAAAACAATCGGGAAAGAACTGATAATTTCAATAGGAAAATTAATATGGAAGAGAAATATTTAAAAAAAAAAACCAAGGACAATACGTAGACAAAAGTAAGCACAGAATAAAGATATATCCAAGAAATAAAGGGAAAATAATAGAAAATATAATGCAAAAAAATATCCTAAAATCTAAACACGATAGGCAGAAGTAAAAATTCCTGCGTACAAAGAAAATCAATAAAAGTGTGCAGAATAATAGATTGCTCAAGAAAAAAACAACATAAAAGCACAGATTACCTTATCAGGAAAATTAATATGGAAAAAAATTAAATATATGAAGACGCAACGTAGAAAAAAGTTACTTCAAAGAAAATCAATATAATTAGGTATTATAAGAAACAAGGACGTATTAAAGATGGTACGTAGAGAGAAAAGTACATGTGAAGAAAGTTGATAGACGTAAGTATATCAAATTAAGGTGTGCCCATTAAATAAGAGAAAAATACAAAAAAGCCTAGATATTTATATAGAAAAATTAGTATGAAAATATTCTAAAAACTTAAGGCCGTACCTACGTAGAAATAAACGTAAAATCAACGGAGGTAAATGGAATAAGTGAAAAAATACAGAAAAACAAAGATAATTATACAGAAAAATTAATGTGAAAAAGTATTCTGAAAACTAAAGAAAATTAATAAGTGTGTGGAATACGGGGATATTTAAGAAATAAGAAGTAGTCAGAAGCACTGATAATTTTAATAGGAAAATTGATGTGGAAGAGAAATGTTCAAAAAACTGAAGACAATGCGTAAACAAAATAAGCACAAAGAAAATTAGTAAAATAAGAATATATCCAAGAAATAAAGAGAAAATAATAGACAACATAATTACGTATAAAGAAAAATTAACCCAAAAAAATATCCTAAAAACTAAAAACGGTAGGTAGAAGTAAAAGTTCGTGCGTGCAAAGAAAATCAATAAAAGTCTATGGAATGGATTGTTCAAGAAATAAAGAGAAAAATCAGAAACCCATAGATTACTTTAACAGAAAAATTAATGTGAAACAAAACCGAAAAACTAAAGATGCAACGTAGAAAAAAGTTCCTGCAAAAAAATCAATATAAGTATTAGTAGTAGGTATAAGAAATAAGGGTATGTTCAAAAAAAAATCAGATAACTGTATAGAAAAATTAATGTAAAGACAATATTCTAAAAATTAGGCACGTAGAGAGAAAAGTAGGTACCTATGAAGAAAATTGATAGAAGTATATGAAATATGAAATTAAGGAATGCCCATTGAATAATAGAAAAATACCGAAAAGCCTAGATATTTGTATAGAAAAATTACTATGAAAATATTTTAAAAACTAAAGACGTTATGTAGAGACAATAGAAAGGACAGAGAAAATCAATAGAAGCACATGAAATAAAGGTATGCTGAAAAAATTAAAAGAAACGGCAAAGCACATATAATTTTACAGAAAAACTCATGTAAAAGATAAGTGATTGTAAAGGAAAAATTAATGTGAAAAAAATTAGGATTGCAAACGACTTTCAATACACGACAGAAGTTAGCTTAATTGTGTTGTTTAAACTCAATTATTTAGGCTTTCGTCAGTTTATTGTTATCTAAATTTTGGAAAATTTTTATTTTTTATACTTTTTTAGGCTTAGGCTATGTCAAAACGTGTATTTTTCGAAAATCGCCAGTAAATTTGATAAGGGCTACAGTAATCGGCATTGCATAAAAAAACGAAACCTAGATTAACCGATGTTGACGTTGGTCTTTTTGGATTTTGAATTAAAAAATATCGGTGACTCCAAGAAATTTTGAAACATGTATAATTTTCTAAGCGATAAACGAAACAGTGCAAAATTTATATGAAATATGAAATTAATATTGGTGAAATTTAGTAAAAATGTTATATCTATACTGTATTCGTATTTATTTTGCATACCGGTTAGCCATGATTTGCAGCATATAATATAAGCCTTTCACTCTTGTCATACGTACCGAAGGTCATGTTATTTTTTTTCTTAGGTTCGCATATCACGTGAAATAAGTAAATGAAGCCGATTTCACATTGCAGCAGTCAGTCAGTTAAGCTCTCCTACTAAGACTTTTCATCGAGCCAATCAGATTCTTCATTGATTTGCTAAGTATGTAAATTTACTTAAGTTCAATTCTAGTGTTTAACAGCTACAAATATTCCTGTCATTTAGACGCTGCCAAGTCAATTTGATAATACGACGTTTAAAAGATAATTATGTCAACTAAACTTAAAATTTTGAAATGCTACAAAACTACAAGCACTTCATTGTGTAGCTTCTTTAAAAGATAATAGAAGCTAGGCTTGTATATTTGGGATAATTACTTAATTTAACAAGGGAAAAAGAAGCTGGGGTATAATGTATTGTTTGCATGAATAAAGGTTCTTGTGCACACTACCCGCGGATTTTTGCGACTTTGTTTTGTAATACAGAACGGATATATGAAATAGAATAGATTAAAGGAAAAAAACGAGAAAAAAATTACTGAAGAAGCTCTTTTTCACACAAAAAGATCATTTTAAAACTCCATCCCGAATTTTAACCTGTTTCGTGCAAACTATAACTTGCGTACCTATACAATGTTGCCAAAATTGTTATATTGTCATATTTTTTTTATAGTTCTCGAAATAACATTCCCTTCCCAGAGCCATATTTGTAATATGTTCAAATCCGTGGGGTAGTTAAGGTTACAAGAATTCGATAAATTCGTTATAATTTTCAAAATTTGGAAATAGCAAACATCTTTAAGCAGCATTTTTGGGTTATAAGTACAGGATTTTATAAGTATAAAAATTTGGCTGAAAATGGCAGATTGCAGATAATATTTCCCAACTATGGCCCTTTCGTTTGACTGAAATATCTAAATTGGAAAATGCAATCCTTATCAAATATCAATGTTATTAGTGTTATACAGAATGAAATCTGTAATTTAATCATGGCCAACCGCTACGCAGATTTTAAGTGAATAGCTCTTTCTTCATCCCCAATATCTCGCTGGATGATAAAAAAGCATAGGTTGGTTTGCTTATCATGCTGAGAGTTTAAAGAGTTTTTATCACAAACACCTACCAACTGAATATGTCCTAATAACAAAACCGAAAGTACCATCAGTCGTACGCTGACATTGCCAATTTCGTTTAAAAACAAGCTTTAAAAGCATGTAAACTGGACTAGGTACTTACCGCACAAAAACTAATCCTCAAACTCTAAACTAAAATTTCCACTAGAACTTGAAGCGTACAATATTCAAGTCAAAGCCGAAAATCGGTCACTTCCAGCTCTCACAACTACCAACCGACAACTGCTAAAATATCAACACCACTCAAAAAAAGCTCTGATATCAGCTCCCCATTAAAAACATTCCAAATCCTGCTTATGGAAGTAGGCCGGAAGTCACACTTACCGCTTCTGTGGGTCGCTCGCCCCGCCTCCAATTGAAGAAGAAGATTCGAAGACACAAACGAAGACACGCACTCCCGTTGTCACTATGCCGCGAAATAATTTGTTGCAAGGACTGATTATTATCGCTCGTCCTTCGGTTGCACGGATCGCGTACGGACAAATACGGCGTTCTCGTGTAAAGATGGCTTAAATACCTACGGTGACGTCACTCGGTACCACTTCCTGATGGTGCGACGTCTTCTATGGTAGTCGTGATGGTTTATTTGCTTGCCTGTTCATTGATTTATTCGTAAAGTCGTATTGGGTGTGGAGACGAATGGTAATTGGGTATAAAATTAGGGACCCGAACGTCTTTTTAAATGAGCTCTAAAAATATTGATCCAACAATGTGAATACCATGTACAAAAGTTGGATTACGCATATCATATCAAGCAGGATTATCTAAAAATGGGATAATTTGCTCGCCCAATTTCCGTGTTGGGTTCTATTGCGATACACATCAATTTTAAGCAATTAATGTCTGGGCGAGAATGTTGGGAACCTTCGCGATTAAATACAGAGGGCTAGATTTTTATATATGGGAGCATCTAAAAACTGAGTAGTCAATTTCGGTCTAGATCAGGCAGCAACTGTTATAAAAAGGTAATATGTTTCAATGCTGCGGTTGCATCAGAACTTACTCAATTGCATGTCGTAATTTTCCCAACAAAATCCGATGTATTTTAATTCACAACACCTTAATTGAATGTTGTACATTTTCCAACAAAATCCCATGCATTTTAATTTTTGAACATATAAATTAGTTTAAGCAGTCTAAGCTTTAATCTGTATTAAAACAAATAAAAGAGACCTTAATTGAATGTTGAATTTTCCAACGAAATCCCTTGCATTTTAATTCACAACACCCTGTTGTACATTTTCCAACAAAATCCGATGCATTTTAATTCTTGAAGATATAAATTAGTTTAAGCTTTAATCTGCATTAAAACGAATAGAACAGGCTTGGTCTCCTCGATTATCCGATTTAAATTCACTAGATTTTTATATATGGAAGCATATAGAAACTTAATCAGCTTTAGTTAAACCTCTTTTTAAGAAAGGAGATCCATCTCTTCCTGAAAATTATAGACCTATAAGTCTGTTACCATCTTTTTCAAAGATCTTTGAAAAGGCAATGCATTCCCGTCTTGTGAGTTTTTTTAAGTGTCAAAATTTAATAAGCCCTAGTCAGCATGGCTTTTTGGAGGCAAAATCTATAAACACTACTATGTATGGTTTTGTAGGTGCGATAGTGTTTGGCTTTGAAAGAGGTGAACTTGCACTGGGCTCCTTTCTGGACCTATCAAAAGCTTTTGACAGCTTAGATCACTCAATTCTCCTTGGCAAGCTTGAACACTATGGAGTGAGGGGGCCCCCTCTGGCGTGGATCCGATCGTATCTACAGAATCGTACACAAGGTTGTTGTTCAGAGGGATGGTCGTAATTACTACTCTGGGGACTTATTGCTTTCCATGAGTGTACCACAGGGTAATGTGGTCGGTCCTTTGCTTTTTGTGGGCTACATGAATGACTTGGACTCCTGTGTGTCAGACGAGACAGGTTTGGTGGTTAACTATGCCGATGATACAAATGTTTTAACTGTAGCATCCTCAATTGATGAGGCTTTGGAGCTGGGACGGCAGAGTTTGAGTTTGGTGGGAAGATGGTTTGAGGAGAGCAACCTTATACTAAATGCAGAGAAATCGTCCTTTGTTGTATTTAGAACTGAGCGCTCATCAGCTCAGTGTCCTGGGCATGCTGATTTGCTGTCTACGGAAGTGACTTTCTCAAATGAGGCTAAATTTTTAGGTATATACATTGATTGTCATCTTAATTGGAGGAAGGAAATTGAATATGTTGTAGGAAAACTTAATAAAAGTTGCTATTTATTGCGAGTCCTAAAAAACTATTTGGACATCAAAACATTACTTATTGTCTATATCATGCCAATTTTGAGGACATAGTTGGATTTGGAGTTGTTTTTTGGGGCAATTCTGTTAGTGTTGAAAGGATTTTTCTAATTCAAAAGAGATCATTGCGTGTGATTCTGGGCATGCACTGGCAGGAGTCTTGCAGGGGTGTTTTCCGGAGGCATGGTTAATTCATTATTTGATAAAAACATACCAAAACATAACCATGACACCAGGTCACTTGGTTTCAACTTTCCACAGCATAGACTTGCACTCTCGGAACGAAGTCCAGCATACTCTTGTTTAAAATATTTTAATAAATTGCCGAGGCTTATCATGATCTTTAGGAGGGCTCTCCTGGAGTATGTTGTCGGATTGGAGCCCTATACAGTTGTCGAGTTTCTTTCGTCATCTCAAGGTTAGGAAATAATGCATATATGTTGGTTAAGTCTCTTGCCTTGTTAGTGTTTAAGGGATTAGTGTTTATAAATGTAAATTCTTTGTTTCTAATTTTTGATAGCGTGTTTTATACTTTGAATGTATCAAAAATGTGTTTTTTTTCATGTATAGGATATAGCTTAGTATTTAAGTATGTGACGGCATTTATTTAGGTACACTTTTTTTCTATGATGTACCTTTATAAATAAAGAGATTTTTGACTTTGACTTAGTATAGTCAATTTCGGTCTAGACCAGGGAGCAACTGTTATAAGGAAATATGTTTCACTGCTGCGGTTGTATTATCAGACCTTAATTGAATGTTGCGAATTTTCCAACAAAATCCGATGTATTTTAATTCTTGAACATATAGATTAGTTTTAGCTTTAATCTGTATTAAAAGAAATAGAAAAGGCTTAATCTCCTCGATTATCCGATTTAAATCCGCTAGATTTTAATTATAGGCGCATCTAAAAACTTAGTGTAGTTAATTTCGGTCTAGACCAGGGAGCAACTGTTTAAGGAAATGTTTCACTGCTGCGGTTGTATCAGACCTTAACTGAATGATGTGAATTTTCCAACAAAATCCGATGCATTTTAATTCTTGAACATATAAATTAGTTTAAGCTTAAATCGGAATTAAAACAAATAGGATAGGAGAGACTTGGCCTCCTCGCTTATCCGATTTAAATCCGCTAGATTTTTATATATATATGAGCATCTAATTTCGGTCTAGATAAGGGAGCAACTATTATAAGGAAATATGTTTCACTGCTGCGGTTGCACCAGACCTTAATTGAATGTTGAATCTTCCAACAAAATCCCATGCATTTTGATTCTTTAACACGTAAATGAGTTTAAGCTTTAATCTGTATTAAAACAAATAGAAGATGCTTGGTCCCCTCGATTATCCGATTTAAATCCGCTAGATTTTTATATATATGGGAGCATTTAAAAACTTAGTATATTCAATTTCGGTCTAGACCAGGGAGCCACTGTTATAAGGAAATGTTTCACTGCTGCGGTTGCATCATACCTCAACTGAATGTTGAGATTCCAACTAAATACGCAGGCTTCTAATTTTTGAATGTTTTAAACTAAATTGCACTTTAATTTTTATTCAGACCAACAGAGAGAGAGAGAAACTATTGGCTTGGTCTCCTAGATTACTCAATCTAAATCCGCTAGATTTCGTACATTCATTTTTGGTCTAAGTCAGGGAGGAAGTATTATCTATCTATATAGAATTATCTGAATTATATTTCATGGCTACGATTGCATCAACCCACAATTGAATGTTGTGGTATCAGTTACGTGTCGTAGTGAATCTAGGTGTCGTTTTCGGTTGTCTGCTTTCCGACAAGGCAAATTACTCTAAATCGAAATCAGATAGGTATACGGCAACCAGCCGGTAGTTGAACGCCAATAAATCTCTGTGGAATTTAGCTCATATTTATATTCAGTAAACGCACAGTTCCACTGACCTTAAGAGAAATCGGCGTGCCTTATCCTCTTCAATTGAAATTCGTCATCGCCCATCCGAACGATTCAGGTGTCAAGCGCATTTTAATTATTCTCTCTCCCATTTTGCAAGAATGTCCATTGTCTTTAAATCGATTGTTTTAATATTTAAATTAAAACAATTGTAAATATTTGGCAATTTTTTTAACGTTAGCATTACTCTTCAACTGAAGATACACTTTCTTTGGCCTTGTATCAAACGTTTGAACCTCAGGCATCAATCATCGTTTCTCAGGGCAATAAACTCACTGCTCATGGAATGTAACGGAAAATAGCGAAACCATACAGAGTGATCCATATAAAAATGCACCAGCTCAGCTTGTGGATTAAATTAGGGAAAAGTGACTTAATAGAGGGATATTTAATTGGCCATGGAAGAAGTTGAAGAATTATCGTTTGCTTCTTCCTCTGATTTTCTGATTGAACGCCATGTGCTAAGGAAAACCGTAATTAAAATATGTGATAAAATTAATCCTCTTTGCATATTATTATCCGTCCGATTCTTGTAAGGTCGAAGAAAGTGTACTTCTTTCTGACAAACTGAAAGCAAATATGTATAGTCACGAAGGAGGTTAGGTGGTACTAAAGAGCAAATATTTTTCTTGTGAATTTAATACATACCTCCCTAGAATTTAATGATTGATCACAGTTTCAAGTTGTGTTTTATTACAATATTTCAGGAATACGGTGGAGTTGGAAATATGGTAGTTTAGAAAAAATAAATAAACTTTAATAGGCTTTATTAAAATATATATATAATAAAAAAATTAACAGAATTTATATAAAAATGTATACTGACTGAATTTAACATCAAATTCATGGCAATTATATGCAGATACCCGCCCCTGTCAATATTACCTTATTTCATTTCAATTTTGTTATAGTCTTTTCTATCTTAATTAGTGGACGTTGTGAGTTAATTTCTCTCAAGTGATGAAAACCGCATGACTCTACTTTTTTTCCAAAAATATCTATTATTAGAGATCGAAAAAAATAAAGTTTCTTATTTTGGGACACCTGACGTTCCCCGAAGCAATATGGTAATCGATAATCCACGGAAGTCACGATCAAACAAAATTGAATCTAGTCGACAAATTGAAAAGTAGGTATTTGACCAGCGACCTACTGAAAAAGCCGTTGACCCACAAACGCTTATTAGCATTGACGGACGAACTACTAAAGGCCCGTAGCCATCAAGGTCGATCACTTTTCATGGGCGGAAGATAAAAGAAAGTACCATGCCGAATTTTTAATACCGAAATTTTTATAGTATTCAAGGGCGGACATTCTTCGTGTTAAAAATGCATTCTCCATTAAAAATTAGCCACGAAACTAATTTGCTTTAATTTCTAGATAGATGCTAGGCCGTAGATAGATGGATTGTAAACAGATCATTGGAATGGCCAGCAGGACATCCGGATCTTACTCCGCTTGAGGTTTTTTGAACGCGAAAACCCGAAAACTGAATCTTGTTTGACAAACCCCTAAAATTGGGGGAGGTGCTGAAAGAACCACCTGTGTAGCGACTGTAGCGTTACCTCAATACTACAACTAGACTACTAGACATCTATAAAATTATAGTTTTGAAATAAATCGATCTGGAAATTTACAGCTCTAAAAGTCCGAGATATACATAATAAATTTAACGAGACTGGATCTTACTCAAACGAGGGTTAGTCTCAACTCCCCTGACGGGCGTTAAGGTGTTTAGCGAAGGACATGAGAGAGTTGGAATATCTCTTCAGAGGTCCCGTTTGGTGGAGGTTCTGTTATGTTTTGACGGCAATTTGCTTTGGCGTGTAACGGAATATGTTATCATATATCAGTCTATTCCGCTCCACTAAAATCTATCTATTTATCAATGGTTTTCAATGTTCAGTATATTGATCGGCAGTGACACCTATCTGTGAATGGATATATTTCGCACAATTAACTATTTAAGGAGAACAGGTACGCAGATTTTTATCCATAATTCGCGAATTCGTGTAATTGCAGATTTCTTTGTTGAGTGAATGCTATCTGTTCAGAAACGGGCTTATCTCGTATAGTTGGTAATTGAAGGACGTAGCGTAGTGCGTTGTTCAATGCCTGTAATTTTAGCATGTAATCTACAATAGATTGCCACATTTAGCGTATGTTGAGTGTTTCCTTAGTTTGACGCCGGGTTTCCTATAGCGGTTGTCACATGGTTTAAATTGCCCAATGAGAGCATTGAAAATCGAAATAGGTAGAACGTACAAAATTTTGAAACGAAGGTGGGTCATCTTGGTGGTAACGGTCGAGCCGGTAAGTGCGAATGATTTGATCTTAAAATATTTTATTCATCCTGCATATTTTTCAATAGTCTTTTCATATTTTAAATACAGAATTGATAATCGTTCCTGATTCGGTTAACCATATTTCGCTTAAGTAAGAATTTAACACTTTTGTATTGCACTTTCGAGTGATTTACGACTTCAATAATCTTAATTTTTTGTAGTGGCCTTTAGGTTTGAATACCGATTTTTTGGTGGATAATTGCGTATCTTATTGGTCAAATTCGTGTAATTTGATAATGGTTTAATCCAAATATATAGAAAACGTAATTATTTCATCGTTTAGTGGTCATACATATGATTTTACATATTTTCATTTAAATTGAACAGTATTACTTGGGAGATTCTCGGAGCGAATTTTATATGTTCCTGTAAAAGGTAGTTAATTGAATTTGAGTAGAATTTCTCTGAATTTTCCTTTGTGTATTGTTGATCATAGTTTTTTTTCAGGCTTATTTCATTAATATTTCAGTTGAATTTGTAACATCAATCATTAGCACTTACCGGTCACGTTTCATTACAGGCGCACGCACAGAGCTAGTTGCTAGTGAGATCTATAAACGCAGATTTTTATCTGGAAAACATTGTAGTTGAACATGTGATGCCACATAACCAATTGTTTATTCATTCAAGATAATACTTATCCGCATGTGGTCAGACAAGCCACAGAGAACTTAAATGATGCTGAAATTCCACATTCCACTGATGCAATGGCCACCTCTCAGTTCCGATTTAAATCCCATAGAGCAGCCAACTAAAATAATGTTTCATATTCTAGGAGAGAAATTAAAAGACCAATTGCCAATGATACAAAATAAATACAATGATATAATATATTTTAAAGCTTCTTATTAAGCTTGACAATAAAACAATTATTATTTTAAACTGACTAGACTAGAAACATAAATAAACTTTTACAATGGTTTTGTGGAGTAACGAAATAAATTCTGGGCAGAAATCCGGACAGGGTTTTGTCACATTGTAAGTGTGCCTGCCTCTTAAATTGCCTTTTACCTTAGTCTTGTATCCCCTTTACAGGGGTTTTATGGCTCTGCTCCGGGCAATTTGCCAGCACGATTTGGTAAAACCCCTATTATGGCGAGTATGTAGGTGGTTAGGACTTTTCGAAGCTTAATGAACGACACAGGCAGAAATGATGCCACGGGATTAACGGGAACATCCGGGTATTCCTAGCTTGAGTACCGGCGTGAATGGGTATTTCTCTGGCTAGAAAACAAGGAAATGACATAGACGATGTTGACAAGAACGTTCGATTCTTCCTCGGGGAGCGCAAACGGTTCCTGAAAGATTGCCAGGTGTCACTTAAAATGGCGACGAAAGAGCCGCTACCCGACACGTGTTGATCCGGTGAAAACGAAGCAGAAGTCTACCTTTCACTTCTATGAATACTTTTAAGTTGACAAATAGTAATACAAAAAATATCAAAGTTATTTTAAATAAAATTGTTCTTTGAATTATGATTTGTCAGTTTTCTATATTAATCTATATTATCTACAATAACTAACACATTGGAATATAATTAATTACGTAACTATATATTAATCCCAGAACTATTTGCTTTGTAATTCTTCTTCTTTAAGTGCCGTCTTCGTTGCGAAGGTTGACAATCATCAAGGCTATACGTATTCGTGATACAGCTGATCGGAATAGCTGATTTGTGGTGCAGTTGAACCAGTCTCGCAAATTTCGCAACCAAGAATGGCGTCTTCTCCACACACTTCTCCGTCCCTGTGTTTTTCCTTCCATTATGAGTCGCAGTAAGTGGTATTTTTCTCCCCTCAACACATATCCCAAATATTGCAGCTTGCGTTTTTTTACTGTATGAATAATCTCTTTATCCTTTCTCATTCTTCTCATGACTTCCAGATTCGTTATTCTATCGGTCCATTTTATCTTCATCATTCTGCGGTATATCCATAGCTCGAATGCCTCTAACCTTTTCATTTCTATCCCCTTAAGGGTCCATGCCTCTGCTCCATAGAACAGTACCGATAGCACATAGCATCTCACCAGCCTGATCTTTAAATCTAGGCTGAGGTCACTGCTGCAAAAACACCCTTTTCATTTTCATAAATGTTGCTCTCGCCTGTCCTATTCTGGTTTTGATTTCCTCAGTGCACTCGTTGTTTTCATTTACAATGGTACCTAGCTATTTAAACCTCTTAACTCTTTCCATGGCTAGGTTATTTACTATGATTTGGGCGTTATTTTGTGTTGTTTTGGATAATATCATGAACTTAGTCTTTTTTACATTTAGCGACAGTTCGAATTCTTCGCTAGTGTTATTTACTTTGTCTAGCAGCACCTGTAAATCCTCCAGACTAGTAGCTATCAGAATAGTATCATCCGCATACCTTATATTGTTAATATGCACTCCGTTAATTACAACACCTTTTGATTCGTCTTCTAGTGCTCTTTTCATTATTTCTTCTGAATAGAGGTTAAACAACATCGGCGATAACACGCATCCTTGCTTGACACCTCTTCGGATTTTTATTTCATCCGTGTTTTTCCCTTCTATCTTCACAACTGCTTTTTGATTGAAGTAAAGATTCGTGATGATTTTGACGTTACGGGTGTCTAGATTTTTCCTTTTAAGTAGCTGGATGAGAAGTTCGTGACGTACCTTATCAAAAGCTTTGTTGTAATCAATGAAGCATATATAAAGGTCCTGGTTCATGTCCATACTCCGTTGCGCAAGAACGTTCAGTGCAAAGAGTGCTTCTCTTGTACCCAAGCCATCTCGAAAACCGAACTGAGTCTCGCCTATATCTTGTTCTAGGACTTTGTACATTGGTGGTATGATGTTGAACAGATTTGTAAGATGATCTTCTACCAATTTTAGAATTTCAGAAGGCAACTCGTCTGGGCCTGCAGCTTTTCCGTCTTTTATGATCCTTATTGCATGGATTACCTCTTGTTCAGTGATCTCTGGTCCGCTATCTCCAAGGTCTGTTTCTATTCTGTTAATATATCTATCATCCTCAAATAGTTCCTCTATGTAGTTCTTCCATGTTTTTAATTTCTCTCCAATGTCTGTGATAATTATTCTGCCCCCTTGGTCGGTCAGTATTGTAGGCTGCCTGTTTTTCCGTAATCCTGCTAATTCCTTTAATTTTTTGTGTATATTAAAGTTGTCATGTTTTGCTTGTAGGGTCTCTATTTCTTCGCATTTGTTTCTGTAGAACTCTTCTTTTGCGTGTCTTATTTTTGACCGAATTTCCTTCTGTATTCTTTTGTATGTTTCGCTATTGTCCTTTGCCCTTCGGCGTTTTTCCATCAGATTTAGAATATCTGAGGTCATCCATTTTTGTTTTTTTCTCCTTTTTAACTTTGGTTAGGATTTTCCTGCTGGGTTCCATTAATGCACTCTTTACTTGTTCCCAATTTCTGTTTATGTCTTCCTGGTTATTTTCGAGTATTCTTAGGTTGTCATTGATCTTATCTTTCAATTTTTGTCTTGTTTCTTGGTTATTTAGACCAGAGACCTCTATATGGTTTGTTGTTGGCGTGATCTTTTGTTTTTTTCAGCTTTATTAGAAAGCGAGCTATTAGAGGGTTGTGGTCTGATGAGACATCTGCTCCTGGATAGGTCTTTGCTGATTTGATTGCATTTTTATATCTGTTGTTTATCAAGATATAATCGATTTGATGTCTCACTCTATTTTCTGAGTTATCCTGTGGAGATTTCCACGAGTATAGTCGACGGTTTGGTAGCTTGAAAAAGGTGTTCGATATAATAAAGTCGTTTTCTTGACAGAATTGTAGTAATCGATCGCCTCTGTCGTTTCTTTCACCACGGCCATATTCGCCTACATATTTATCAAGCTTACCTTTGCCAATCTTAGCATTAAAGTCTCCCAATAATATCGTTATATCTCGTGATTTTAAGGATTGTATGATATTATTCACTTCGTTGTAGAATGCCTCAATCTGTTCGTCGGGTTTGTCTGCTGTAGGGGCATATATTTGAATTAGGTTTAATGTACAGTGGTTCGTCTGAAGTTGAAGGAGTATCGCGCGATCTGATATAGGGGTAAAGTTAATTACTGCCTAGTTACCTTCTTTAGTCACCATGATTGCGACTCCGTATCTATGGTGGTTATCTTCGCTTCCCGAGAAGTATATAGTGCCATTATTCGTCGATTGTTGTCCAGAACTTGGCCATCTTGTGTCGCTGATCCCTAAGATGTCTAGATCTAATCTTTCCATTTCTTGGATAACGTTGTGTATTTTCCAGTCTGGTATAGAGTTCTTACGTTCCATGTAACAATTTTCATCGCTGACCCGGGGATTCTTCGCACCCTCTGGTCGTCTAAGACCTGCCGGGGACTGAGGGCCATTTGTATTTCGTTTTCAGCCATGATAATTGTACGAGATATCCTTGTCGAATCTTTAATGTAGTGGTTTCTTGTTGCCTTCTACATCTTAATACCGTTGGCCACTTAATTGTGGTTCATCCGCCTTTGAGGCCGATTTCTCAACCTCAGGACAATAGGGTGCCCTTCCACTTACTAGTTCTTCCCCCGAAGCTGTTGGCCAGTAAGTGTTGAACTGCTTATACCGGCAGTCACTCGGTCGCCATTTCCTCGTCAGTCAAATAACAGGGTGTACCATACAACTCTTGTTGTAATTCGTGAAGGTGAGGTTGGCAATTGTAAAGAGAGGCTATATGTTCGCATTATCCACCTTACAACCTTTGTAATTAACGGTCAACAATTCTTGTTTCGTCTCAAATTTGTCCCCAGTACATAATGTAAACATTATTTGTATACAACTTTTAATTTTTAATTCCCATGCATCTATATGGTTCTTAATCCACTAGGTTGACGTTGCTTGGTCTTAACGCTTTATCAAAAAAAAAATGCGGACACTAGAACAGAGCTGTTCTTGTGAATATTGAGAAGAATACGTGGCACCCAGTAGTGTAGCTAATCATTTTAGTTTAGGACACTTTCATATGTGATTTTTGAAAGATATGGCGCCGCGCCGGCAAGAAAGCGTCCTATTAACGATGCTGAAAAAGTCGAATTTGAGTGCTGCAAAACGAAAATTTTTAGTAGTGTTGTATGTGTTAAGTGTGGAAAAGCCTACCATGCTTCATGTGCGTCGAGAGATTGGTCAAATGATGTAATAATTATTATTGATAAAACTCGCTTCGTATGTGCCATCCACCATGCCATACCATCTCAGAATCGGACATAGGCGATTGCGATATAATCTCGCTTTTAAGAGAAATTATCAGCATTCTGAAGGAGAAGAATGCTCTTCTGGAAGAGAACAAAACGCTTCTTGAAGGGAAAGTTGAAGAAATGGACAGGAAACATAACATGAAGACAGCTGAAAATTCCAGGAATGTGCAAAAACTCCTAAGGTATGTCGATTGCAAGGCAGCAATGACATTTCAATTAAGAAGATCATGAATGTTTTCGAAACAGAAATGCAAATAACCGGCGGAGAAGAAGACAGATGCAGTTCTGCACCCTCAAATCCCAAATACTGTAAATTCCGATCATCAACAACAATCCGATGCGGCAACACTGCCCTATAGAAACATCACTGATAACAGTGACAACCAAGAAATCCAAGGAGAAAAAGCCCATACTTCTGGAAAGGAGTCTACTACAACCTCATATCAAAATCTTAAAGACAAAAAAGATTTATGTGAAAAAGATGCTGCAGCCCTGCCACTGGATGAGTCCCAAACACAGGATGAACTCTTGTATAACGTAAATCAAGATCTGGAACTGGCAAAGAAAACTATAACTCCAGACCTGAACCAATTCAAGGCACCAGAAAAAGTGTGAACCGTCTCACCGTTGCTCAAAATAGACTCAAATCAAGCTTGGGTTTTTATTTCTGGCTTGCTTCCTAAAACACAAGCGGACCAGATCGTGAGTTACCTAGAAAGTTTGAATCTCGGCGCTGACTGCACCTGCGAGAAAATGATTACTAAGAAGGATAAACATAGAAGCTCATTCAAATAGTGTGTACCAAGGCAGAGAAAAGAAGCACTGATGTCAACTGATATCTAGCCAGCGGGAGTACTCATAAACCATTTTCTCAACCTGCAACGCCGGGGCCTGTCAAATGCATGTGGAACGTAATAAATGAATATAGAGGAATCAAACAAAAAGAGACAAATGTCAATATTTCCCCCAATGTATTTAACAGTCACTTTGTAGATATTGCCCATAATATACAAAAGAATATCAGGTTGACTGAAGTAGATCCAATCCAGACTATCTTCACAGACTCTCGGTTTGGCTTTTGCAGGGATCGGGGTACATCTCTGGGAAGACTGGACCTCGTGACGGACATACTGGGGGCTTTTGAGGATAAAAGTTTCTTGATCACAACTTTCTGTGACCTTAGTAGTAAGCCCTTCGACTGTGTCCCGCATGACCTGCTTCTTAATAAACTAAATATTTACAACAACTCATCCAGATAGCCTGGCAATTGTTAAATATTTTCTTAGCAACAGATTCCAAGTGGTGAGCAGTCTGATGAGAGAGTCAGTGTTGGGATCCCACAGGGGTCTGTCTTGGGACCTCTGCTCTTTACTCTGTTTGCAGATGACCGACACCACGATATCAGTTATCGCAGAAAATCGAGAGGAATCGCTGGCAGGGGCTGCGGGGTCTCGGTCGAGGGCTGGTGCTGAAACCAACTTTTTCTAAACGCGTCAAAGACGGAACAGGTGACATTTTCACTGAGGCAGCTCCCACAGGAGGAAATGGTAAGGTCGGTTATATACAGGGTGTCCCAAAATTAGTGTAAAATATTTTAACAGCGCATTCTACATATAAAATAGACACTAGTTTCCTTAATAAACATATGCCGAAAAATGCACCCTAACAGAGTTACAGCCCTTAACAGGTGTCCTCCTGAAGATGGTTTTTAGTCCATATTTCAGAAACGGTTACAGCTATGCCTTTGAAATTTTGGTTTTAGGGTAACTTTAGCATGCGGTTTATATTTCTCAAATTGGAAAATTCAAATTTTAATCAGAGGCGTGACATTTGGGGTGGTAAACGCAACTAAACTGTCATAATATTTTTGTGGGTCCACTTTTAAAGTTTTTTCTTTTAAAATCTAAAAATCTGGGTTTTTCTACGTAAAAAAGGTACTCTTGATTTGTATCGCTAAGATGCACCGTTTATGAGAAAATTGGCTTTGAAAATATTTTGTCGCGTTATTGCATGATGATAAAATCCAAATGAATTTAATATTTTTTCTAGTTGGCTATATTACATGCAATCGAATTTTATCATCATGCAAGTAACGCAACAAAAGATTTTCAAAGCCGATTTTTTCATAAACGGTGCATCTTAGCGATTCAAATCAAGAATACCTTTTTTACGTAGGAAAACCCAGATTTTCAGATTTTAAAAGAAAAAACTTTAAAAGTGGACCCACAAAAATGTTATGACAGTTTACTTGCGTTTATCACCCCAAATGTCACGCCTCTGATTAAAATTTGAATTTTCTAATTTGAGAAATAAAATCCGCATGCTAAAGTTACCCTAATACCAAAATTTCAAAGGCATAGCTGTAACCGTTTCTGAAATATGGACTAAAAACCATCTTCTGGAGGACACCTGTTAAGGGCTGTAACTCTCTTAGGGTGCATTTTTCGACATATGTTTATTAAGGAAACTAGTGTCTATTTTATATGTAGAATGCGCTGTTAAAATATTTTACACTAATTTTGGGACACCCTGTATAGGTCCCATACAGATTTTTTTGATTGGGAAACTTCATGCTAAGAACTTAGTCACATTGGGTTACGAATGAGGTGCTGAGGCAGGCCTACTTTTCTCTCTTGCATAGCCATATTACATATGCAATACTGACATGGGGTCATGCGAGTGGGGGATCTCTCATATTCAGGCTTCAGAGAAGGGCGGTGAGATTGGTCTCTGGCCTCGCCTATAGGGCTGGTTGCAGGGACGCATTCAAGGAACATCGGATACTGACTTTTCCAACTGCATATATTTTGGAAAACCTGTTGCATATCAGAAAGAACATCCACTCTTATGCAGTGCATCAGGACTTGCACCACCACAATACTAGGACTAAAACGGATTTAGTTCCTATATACCATCGTTTGAAACGTTGTCAGAATGGCCCAGGGTGTCTTGCTGTTAGATCTTTCAATAAGCTGCCGGACAGCATTGGAGAATTTTCAAGGATTTTATTGTTGTCACATTTATATTATGACTTGTGTAAGTACTACTGTATAGAAACACCAAATAAATATGATTATGATGATTAAATATGATTATGATTAATATATTTATCTATGGTTTAGGAGGGCTTGAGCTCCTGATTCGTATCACTGGCTACTAAAACATATTATTTCTGCAAAAAAAATATTACCGTTACTACCCAATTTCTAGGAAGCCAAAAACGCTCAGGATCAACCATGTTTATTTATTCACAAAATCTCCCTAAGAACTAAATATTTCAATAAATATTTTGATCAGTCACTTGTTACTCAGGTTTCTTGTGCCAAAAACGCTCAGGATCGGTCATGTTTATTTATTCACAAAATCTCCCTAAGAACTAAATATTTCAATAAATATCTTGATCAATCCCTTGTTACTCAGGTTTCTTGTTTCTTAATTTATTTTTTCAATCATCATTTTGATCCACTTGATTGCGATTTGATCGTTTCTTCAGCGTTAACAAGTATTTTCCAGCCAAGAACATTATGACGACAAAGAATACCATCCAATGATATACTAAATTGTAGTAATGCATTATTTTGTGTACGTCCAATAAACTAAAGGCAATGGCTGCGTAGGAGAAGAATTGCATTTTAAGAAAAAGCATGATCAGGTAACTGACATTTTTAGGCTAAAACAAACAGATGCTTCATAGTCTTAAGAATAAGAAACTTACCTAGACAATCTATTTTATATAATGTGCTGTAATTATACCTACACTTAAAAGCATATAACATATAATATGAAATTTTTTAAAAATATATTAGCATAAATTATAATTATAATTATTATAAATATTGACCTAGTAAGTTAGGACTTTTGGTTAATTATCCTAAATTTTTGATATTTTGTAGTTCTGGACATTCAGATACAAAAATTATGTCAAGGAGTAGAAGCAGATCCTGTAACTTGCTTTTGAGATATAAAATGCTCTAAGCTAAGATTAAAACTGAACACAAAAATTTTGACTGTTACTAAGCTGTATAAAATGATTTTTAATTTTTATTGTTTGCAATGCGTATTACCTACCATATAAAATTCATCTTTGAGAAGGATATTAGCCCAAATATCTTCTATAATTAGGCCAAAAGGTATCAAACCAACTGAAATATAGTATCCTGAATACACGCCATGCCACACCCCGGAAACAAACATTGTAGCAAAGGTCCTGAGCTTTTTACTCGGAAATCTAAAAATCGAAATTTATAAGAATAAAAATCAAGTGTACAAGGACAAACCTGAATTAGGTACCTTTTATAGATACATATAGCCAACCAATACTGCACAGTCATATTCCAATTTTTCATTCCCTCTCTTAGGGTTGGATAAAATTCAGTACCATAAGGATTTATATTGTGTACAGTTTCGTAATCATATTCTGCACTTTTTAGAAAATCTTCATTGTCACTAAAAATTTTATATTTCTATTAATACTGTCTACAAAAGCAGCTTTTAGAAATTCACCAACTAAAGGCAATTCTCGTTTATTTGTCAGTTGTAGTTAATTAATTGAATGTTATTTGACAGTTAAAAACACATACAAGGCCAGCGATTAAAATCATTGTCAAAGCATTTAAGGTAGTTAAATGAATCAAACTGACCATAATTCGTTGAGTTTAATAAAATTTGAAGTCGGTCCATTACCAGGTTGGCTTCTGGCAAAAGCGGGATATACTCCTAGCCCACCCATTGTACAGACACACTCTGAGAGAATAAGACCTATGTAAATTCGCATCCTAAAGGTTAGAAATGTAGGCCATATGTACCAATATCTATAGATAAAGGATCTTGTTTCAAAGTCTAGAGATTGTGTATACTGAAAAACCAAGACAGTATCAATTAAAATTTATTGTATTATTATATTTTATACACAATATTGTGCTATCTTACATTATGCTTCCATCAACGAACACAAATCCACACCACCATTCAAAAATTAAATAGGAAGCATAATGGGTTTTGCCAGTATCCTACCTATGCGGGTACTTTTTTTTTTATCTAGGTACCTTGGGGGAAAAGATAGTACCTTATAGTATTCATAATTGAATCATAAAATGCCATTTTATTACTGGATATCTATACTTACAGATATTGGCCACATATAATCAGTGAACAAATAAATACTGGCAAACGCAGGAACTAGCGGAAATAGTTTTTTCACAGTTGCAGCCTTATAGTCATCATATCTGTGGAAAGATTTATGCAAATGATCGTAGTATGTTCTGTACTTGTAGTAAGGGCCTAATAACAAAAATATTGTACTTGAATACACAAAAAATATTTACAAAGTTGAATATATATTTGTAATTTTCAGAATATTTTAAGTTAGTACCAGTAAGAATCCCAACATAGTTTAATCCATAATAAAATATATCAGAAATCTTCAAAGTGAGATTACATATCTCATTTTCAGCTACATCCTCGACATTTTCCGCTGCATCATCTGTCTTTTGTTTGTTAATATATGCCGAATTTACTTCAAATGCTAAACCTACAAACACTCTGAAGTAATGAAAATGAAGTACACTGGCATGCATGTAATGGATCAAATTTGCCTACATAGTTAAACAAATAAGTATTAATTGTACCAATAAAGATCATCTCTACATAGACAAGGGAATAGCTATTACTTAGGTATATAATTTAATAATACCTAAATAGTACTAACACCGAGACTAATACATACCAACTAATTTTAATGTTAAAATCATCTGAACTAAATTTGTATGACTTGGAGGGTATGGTATACCAAAATATACAGTTGTCCGAAAAAAGACGAGGTAGACGAAAGAGAAAACTAAACTTATTATGTGGCAGTACCTACAAAAATTAAAAATTAGGGGCAGGGTTGCTGCAGTAGAAACAATGAACTTACCTTTTGTCGGCATGCAAAATAATGATTGCATTAATTGAAATTGTAATTATTGTGTGAATAAAATGCAATTGGGATACAACTAGCACTATTAAGAAGCCTACAAGGGCACCGATTTTTTTCTTAGCCTCTGCATTTTGGATCTTTCGGTAATAACACCCAAATGCAATGGAGAAAAATAGAAAAGATAGGTATATGACATCGTCGATATTCATTGAGCCAAAGAGTAATAATAAATTATCACTGTAGCGTATTCTTATCAGTGACACACACTTAATGAAACATTAAACAAATTTTCGAAATATGAATACATAGCTTAAATATCTGTTTGTATGTTTTTTGTAAATAAACAAGAAGGAATCAAAATATGTCAATGTCATAGAAAATATGTCATATGTCTAACCGAGTCTTAGAGTAGGTAAGAGTAAGGATACCGCACATGTTATTAAGCCAATGTACTGAAATCACCGACCTCCATTAAGGTGCGTACAGACCTGACGAGACGCGCGCACGACACGCACGCGACGCGCCGACAGCGCGCCTGCTACGCGAACGCGACGCGCACGGTTTTCTCGCGCGCCTGCTGTGAGCCATGTAGAGAGACGCGCGCGCCACGCGACTAAGTTCTATTGCACTTCTTCCCTGATTCTCGCGCGATTGCTACGCTCCTACTACTACCCGTCCACACTGCGCCTCGCTATTTCTTTGATCTGCCGTCGAAAAACCGACAGCAGACGGGTAGCGACAGGCGGCGCTAGCGCCGCGTGCGCGCCCCGTCCACACTTAGCAATTTTGGACTGTCGCGTGCGTGTCGCGCGCGCGTCGCGTCATGTCTGTACGCACCTTAATAGAGGTCGATGACTGAAATTGAAGCCTTTTCAGAGAGGCGCGGCGCCCATTAGCAAAGAGAGATAGTCGCTCTCCAGCTGAACAAATGTTTGGGCTTTAAGAGATGGCTTGAAACAGGAACTCGTTTATGTGCTCTTTACCTATGCCTCTATTTATTCTGTTTTGGCTTTCTTTAGATTTTCTATTTCTTTTGTGTATGGTTTCAATTAAATAAAATTGTTGAGAGCTTGTTAAAAACTTAAAAAAAGACCAGCTATTTCTAATCAGAGGAGGTGGATTAAGAAACAAGTTGGTAGGTAATTAGTTAGATCGTTGTTTGAATAAAGAAGTAACTCAAACAACGGTAAGATAGAAGAGATCATTCGGCTTAAATAGTAGTTAAATATATGTTATTCCATTGCAGCTTTGTTATCTATTTAATCTTTATAATAATAATAACAAAGCAACCAAACTTTACCAAACCAAACAAAACTACATAACCTATAAAAGGTTTTTGTGCTTCAAGCAAGCATGAAATATCCTGTAGGTTCTTCAGGGATAAGGGGAAAGTAACCTGTGTTTCAAACGCGGGACCTAATCTAAGGTATAAACCTTTGACGAGGGAAGGGAGTGGACAGATAATCTCGCTTTACGGCTGCGCGCAGTACGTGTGATCAAAAATCGAACGGACGCCATTAATAGGAGCCAGACATTCAAAGCGGCACCTCCGTGTATTTTGGTGACTTTTGTTGTGAAAAACACTCAAAATACTTCAATTTGTCCATAACAATATGGTGTTTTGTTGTTCTTATGGCTGTAAAAGTCGCAATGACCGAAAGGAGCCTGGAATTACTTTTCACAGGTAAATATATTCTACACCTAGTTCTTGCTGACGCTAATATTTATTATTTATTTTCCTTGTGTGAGCTGAGATATAGATTATTTCAAAATATGATTACGACTTACGACTATACTTCAGGCTGCCTTTCTTTCTTTTTAATTTTATACTAGCTTTGTTAACATTTTCAGTCATGATTGCTAATAAGAATCACATAATTGTCCTTGAAAATGGCCTGTCGCGCAGTGACGTACATTGTTTTGATGTTTTAAGGAAATATATTTGTTATATTTCAATCATTGCATTTTGTGATTTAAGCCAATAATAGTATTATGGAGTATAAAATAACATATGTAATTTAGTGATGAGAATGTACCTAATAAGGTATATGCTTACTGGGATTATAATAAAATACTCATGAAACGCCACTGCTCGAGAATGTGTGGAGCCTTTGACGACGCTTGACGCTTGTCAAATCGTGGAGCCAACCCGTAACAGAACAGCTGTCGGGCTTACCCGTCCACTCCCTTCCCTTGTCAAAGGTATAAACTGTGACGCATTTAAAGATCCTTTACAGGCGTAGCCGACTATATCAAAATCGGCCTCTCCTATTGGTCGACCCATCTCATATTACATATGTCTTCGTGATGCAATCAATTTGTCGCAAGAGCTCTCGTGGTGTAGAGGTTTAGATAGTTGGGTCCCACCTGGACGGCACGGGTTCGAACCCCGTTGCTATTTTTTATTATTTTTTAAAGATTATGTTTCTAAACAGTTTTTTTTCTTGATTTTGGGTATGTCTTGGGTTAGATTGGGTTAGCACCTGGTTAGTTTCCTTTTCTTTATATAAAAATCGGCCTCTCCTATTGGTCGATCCGCATGGCCCACCGCTCGCTTCGCTCGCTACGGGGGCTCAAGATAAGGAAACTCACCAGGTGCTAACCCAAACTAACCCAGGACTTACCCAAAATGAAGAAAAAAAACTGTTTAGAAACATATTCTTAAAAAAATATATAAAAAAAGCAACGGGGTTTGAACCCGGGCCGTCCAGGTGAGACCCAGCTGTCTAAACCTCAACACCACGAGAGCTCTTGACAGAAGTTGATTGCATCACGAGGACATATTGTAATACGAAATGGATCGACCAATAGGAGAGGTCGATTTTTACATAGTGCACTATTTGTGTAAAGGATCTTAAAATGCAAGTAATTCTAACCGCCGCGTGAGTACTAGTGTTGCGCCTTTTAAGATCCTTCACACAAATAGAGCACTATGTAAAAATCGACCTCTCCTATTGGTCGACCCATCTAGTATTACCCGCGTATGAACTCGCTCGGTCTTTATATTCGTGTATTACATACAATATGTCTTCGTGATACAATCAATTTGTGGCAAGAGCTCTCGTGGTCGAGAGGCTTAGATGGCTGGGTCTCACCTGGACGGGCAGGGGTCAAACCCCGTTTCTTTTTTTATTATTTTTTTTTAAGATTATGTTCCTAAACAGTTTTTTTCTTGATTTTGGGTTAATTTGGGTTAGCACCTAGTTAGTTTCCTTTTCTTGAGCCCCCGTAGCGAGCGAAGCGAGCGGAGGTCCCTGCGGATCGACCAATAGGAGAGGCCGATTTTGATATAGTCGTCTACGCCTGTAAAGGATCTTAAAGCCCTTCGGATCGACCAATAGGACCTTTATAAGATCCTTTACACAACTAGTGCACTATATAAAAATCGGCCTCTCCTATGGCCCTCCGCTCGCTTCAATCGCTACGGGGGCTCATGAAAAGGAAACTAACCCAAGACATACCCAAAACCAAGAAAAAAAACTGTTTAGAAACATAATCTTAAAAAGAAAAATAAAAAAAAGCAACGGTGTTTGAACCCGGGCCGTCGAGGTGAGACCCAGCTGTCTAAACCTCTACACCTCGAGAGCTCTTGACAGATATTGATTTTGATTGTATCACGAAGACATATTGTAATACGAGGTGGATCGACCAATAGGAGAGGTCGATTTTTACATAGTGCTCTATTTGTGTAAAGGATCTTAAACAATAGTTTTGCCTATAGAGGGCGCACCTAAAATATAACTTTTGTAAATCGAAATCTTAAAATCTGAAACTTTTGAGCTAGAACTAAGATCTATTAATAGTGATTTAACATTAAATGTAATCTTATATCATATCTGTTTCATCGCTAATTACCTTAGATTAGGAATCCTTGTCTTTCTAAGCTACCAGTCGTAACACTTATTCAAAAGATTCTATTAAATTACTTAAAAGTAATAAATTTGGCCGCTGCTGAAAGTTAACATGTCCGTCGTGAAAGTTATGGTTTATAGCCTAATTGATAGATGGCGACACGAGTACAAAATTTTACAAAACCGGGATCGCCATTGTTGCGTGTCGGCTGCTCTTGTGGCCGTGCCTTGAACATTTTGTTGAAATCCTGTTGTGTACAGATTTTGCGACAAGAGACCGTATTTGTGTGTTCATGATTGAATAGTGCAAGAGTTAAATCCGAGATCTTGACCATCTTCAGGTGTGTTTACCTTCGGGCAGCTCGGCAGTGCGAAAGTTTTCAAACATCGATTTCAGTTTATAATGGCCCACGACCCGAACTTTTAGTTTTCATTTTACATGTACGCATTTTATTTTGCGATATTCGAAGAGATGGTCCAACAATATTCAACCGGAATATCCTTTTTCGCAGCTGTTAGGCGTGATTGCTGGATGTGAAACGTTTTCCTTTCGATTTGGGCCTTTTAAATAGTATCGAAATTGGTTATTCCGTTTAACGTTTTGCTAGATGAATGCATAATTTATCTCTTATAAATATTGTATTTTGGTAGGTAATTGTGTAAAAACAGTTTCAGTTACTTTCTATAACTTATGGGCTAATATGCTTCATGGCTTAAGTAGAGATTTAGCTGAAGACATTCTTGAAAAACGTCTAAATTATACTCTGTTCTCTTTTTAAATATGCTTCTTAAGGAATTTATCCACGTCTGTCTATAAGATTCAGAAACTTTCTTGGAAGTAATGATATCCTATTGAAATCATTTAAAAGTACAGGAAATAGGGTCTTTATACTAGGATGCAATAATATGAATGCTTATAAATCTGACTTGTGGATTGTGGATAAAATTATGAATTGCATGTATTAGGTAGTAAGTACTGATGACTTTTGAGATCCATTTCCTACATAATATCTATACATTGAAATGAAGATAATTGAATTCAGTGTGATTTGATTATAATCATTGATGTTTATACTAATTTATTATTGTATTTTTGAAGAAATGTAAAAAATATTCAGTTCTGTGTTGGCCTGTTTTGATCTTGACCAAAAATGGTGTTCAATTACTTAACCCTAACAGTTTTATCTTATATCTGTTTAAAATATTGTATCCTGCAATATTGACTTACTTTTCATAATTCTGGTTAACCTAACTACAATGGAATCATTGGTATTTAGTTTTCTACTTAATTGCTTTAAAAGAAAATAATATATTGCTGTAAAAACTTTCATACATTTGAAATAGGCAACAACCTTTAAAACAATATCACATTCTTGACAGAAACAAATCTGCAATTTTTTATTTTCAACTAATTTACAAGTTGTCACTAAGTATTGTCATTCATTCATACATATGTTTCCAGAGGAAAAGGTTAGTTCCAGGAAAATAATAAATGAACCTGTGTGTAGGTACTAAATATTATTCAATCATAATTTTTAATTTCTGGTTTTCATTTTTTTAAAATGACCAACTTAACCCTCCGTTCAACGGGTGAGGCCTGTGGGTCCAAGGACATGTGCAAAATGCAGGTAGTTTTTGTGAAAATAGCTTTGGGGCTGTGATGTTCTATGTACCTTTCAAGCCTATAAAGGCACGTATTTTTACCGCAAATTTTTAGAATTCCTCAAAATGTTTTTTTTATTAGGGTACATTTTGTCCTGATAGGCCTCACCCGTGGAATGGTGTAAGTTTCAAACTAACCCCGTAATTGCTCGAAATGCGCATTCAAGGCCAACATGGCCATAGATATTTAGTGCTGGAATGATATTGTAAACAAGGGGAGTGGAAATAAATAGTTCTTGATTAGGCTTTGTCATCGCAACATCGATACCTATTTGCTGTGACTTTCAACGTCGATTTATTTTACTAAAAGTTCGTGAGTCGGCACGTCGTTTAGCTGCAATTCCCGCCCTTGAAGAGCAGCAGGACCCACCCCCAAACAAAAGGAGATACTGTAAATATTGCAAACGACGCAAGACCAGATATTTCTGCAAGTTTTGCAGAGCTTGGCTATGTATGGAACATATTCAAGTCTGCTGCCAGGAATGTATACAGATAATGCATTGAGGAAGTTCAGCCCTCCAGATTTTCTGCTGATATATTTCTTATTTCTTTTTAAAGTAGTTATTAGTTGATTTATTTAGTAAACAAAATATATATAACAACTAAATGTAATTATTTTCTTTTAAACATTTGTAGCAACTAGATTTAACTCATATATGCAAAAAAATACAAAATTTTTCTAAATTAATAAATTATTTGTACCAAATATTTTATGCCTTAATTTTTGTGTATCATTATGACGCATAAGCTATATTTCCAATAACTAACCAAATAATCAAAATTTTGGCATCCCAAATATTTGTTGTGCCTATATTTTAATCTGGTCCTGACAGGCCTCACCCGTGGCTTCGTGCGATTTTAAACCCACCCGTGGAACGGAGGGTTAAGGTGTTGCCAAATTATGTTTTCCCCATAAATCTACTGAAATATATCAACATGTAAGTATGGCCATAATGGAGAACATCATTTATATCAATGCCTCATAAGTTGTATGCAAGAATCTGTTGTAATAATTGTCTGAAGAATAACACACATTTTATCAAGAAAAGATATAATTAGGTCTTTGTGTACATATATTCAAGGGGGTATTGAAGGAAGTCATCTCTATTTAAGATAATATTTAAAGACTCTAAATATTCAAAATTAATAGCAAATTTGAATGCCGAGTAAATTACGAAAATCATGCAACAATTAGCAGCACCTAATCCATATTGATTTGGAAAAATATATAGATGTAGATAATAGTTTAATTTATGAAGCAGATCTTGATTTACATTTTTATAATAGATACTGGCAACTAATCAAGAAATTGAGTTGAGTCAAATTAGTCTTATTTTAGATATAGGGAATCTAAAGAATAGATCCTACTTCTGACACTGTCTTGTGTTGCATTTATTTTTTTTTCGTGTTGTAACTGTGCCCTATATGTAAATATATTATATTATTTGTTGCAAATTACTCGTTGAATAGAGCAGTGACTACCACACTCACCCAAACAAACAAGATTTTTTGTCATTGTGCTTTCCTTCTGTGTGGGCCGGACATTGCTAAAATCATTTCGGTAATAGATATATGTTTTAGTGTTACTTATCCAGAATGAATCAGATTCCTATATATTTAGAATTCAAGGCTCTGGATATCTAAACTAGCTATCTTTAAGGAATATGTTTAGTAATAATTTTGTTGATGTTAAACTCTTGTCTAATTATTAATTAAATTAAGTGAAATTTGCTTTGTTTTTAACTTTTGTTTTTTTTTTATTAAGATACTGATGCTAAGTTGTGGTTTGGACTTGGGTTTGGAATTTCAAGTTTTATCAACAATACCCGAACAGAATTTTTGCACATGACGTGCCTTTTGGTAACCATGTCAGTATCAATAGGAGATTATTAAAACTATTTTAATCATCTGGTGATGCCATCATGGCTTTGAAAACGGGCGTCTAGTGCAAAAATTCTGTTTCAGTATTGTGGATAAAACTCTGTTGTAATAAGATGATAATTTAAGAAGTTCGCCTGGAAACCCAGTTAAAAATATGTGGCAAATTATCAGCAATCTCTGGAAAATCCAAAACTAAAGAACAAAATATAGATATAACCCCTGAAGATTTTAATAACTTTTTTCCGGCATTGCTGATGGGTTGATTAGTGATATTGGGGAATCTTTTTAATCTGTATCGGACAACTACTCATTCTCTTGTGGAAAATTTCCGGTTTGAAGAAGTCTCCTTAATTGAGATCAGAGATACAATAAGTAATTTAAAAAACAAAAAAGTACAGATTTTATGGGGTTGAATGTCAAGATAGTGAAGTCTATTAGGGATATTACATACATACCACTTGCAAAGTTGGTAAATCACTGCTTTAGGGGCGTTTCCCACTAAACTAAAACATGCTGTTGTTACCTCAGTTTTCAAGAAGAGAGACAAGAATACTCCCTCTAACTACAGACCAATCTCACTGCTTCCCACCTTGTCCAAAATAATAGAGAAGTGTATGTCAGTGAGGGTGGCAAGCTATTTTGAGGGAAATAACTTTTCTCTGAATGCCAGTTTGGCTTTAGACAGAGGCTTGATACTGTGTTGGGCATGCTTAATCTCGTAGAGTGTGATGGATGCATTTGAGAATATGGAATACAGTATAATTCCTCTTAACCGGCTTCGCATTAACCGGCCGACGGATTAACCGGCCTGTTTACATACGTATATAATATTGATAACGTTGGGAAAAGCACTATAAACGACTGACGAAGAGACAGGCGTTCCATCGAGGATTGAATGATATCGTTGACTGATAAATCAGTCAACGATAATATTATGTAAACTTGTTCTAAAAACTGTTATTCAAATAATGTAATATGTATGTAGGTAGACTCAAATCTACGAATAAATACGTCTTTATAAGAAACCTTTCTAACTTTTTATTTGCAAAAAATGTGCTGAAAATATTTTTTCCACGTGAAAAATATACATGCAGGTACACGTCGGATTAACCGGCCAAAATGACAACCGGCCACTTGCGTAGTCCCGAGGTGGCCGGTTAAGAGGACTTATACTGTATAGCTCCACAGTTTTTTGTGACCTCAGCAAGGCCTTTCATTCCCCCTGCGGGATCTCTCGAATGTACCGCAGAGTGTTCTTGGGGTCGAAATTGATAACGGTCTGATATTTGATCATCATATAGATTTGGTGAGTGGGGGACTGGCAAAGTGTGCCCTTGCTCTGCGAAGTTTGAGTGGCTGTGTGTCTGCTAGTGTGCTTAAGACTGCATATTACACCTTAATACACTCTGTTATTGTATGCAGTTTTGTGGGGATATTCTGATCAGACTGCAAGGGTGTTTGGTCTTCAGCGAAGAGCCATAAGAACACTGGCGGGCTTGTCCTACCGAGATGATTGCAGGGGTGCCTTCCAGTCTCTTAGGATCTTGACATTTCCATCCATATATATCCTTGACACCTTATTGTATGTAAGAAAGAACCAGGATAAGTATAAATCGCATGGTGAATTGCACAAGTACAACACGCGCAATAGAGATAAGTTGGCTGTAGTCTACCGAAAACTTAAAAGGTGTCAGAGTGGTACAGAGTACCTGGGCGTTAAGCTGCCTATTGACATTCAGTGGTTACCAGTGAACCAATATAAGAGTGAAATTAAAGAGTTCCTTGCAGGGCGGACTTTCTATTCTATAGGGGAATTTTTAGAATGTAATGTAATTATTGTTACTTAGGTATTTTGTAATTTAATTTTAATCTATTTAATATGACTTTAATGTATTTAATTTTAACCGCTATTTTAATATGACTTTTAATGTGTCTGTATTACTGTGTAAATTTTTCTAAATAATTATTTAATATCAATGTACCAGTAGTGTATTTGTATATTTGTTGACGTATGTAACTTTATTATTAACATGAAATATACTATCTATCTATCTAAGATATTTATGTGAAAATACCATTTTGTATGTTTTTCATGAATACACTTTTATTGGCTGTTTTATTTGAAATTTGTATCAAATTGAGTTAAATTAGAAAATTTCTTATGAAAATCAATATACCTTGTTGCCATAATAACAATGAAAGTAGATATAGAAGAAAAGTGAGTATAGGTGTATCAAAATTCTGCATGCAATTATAGGCATAACCGAAATTAAACTGTGTTTAAAATATTGTATTGTGAATATGGAGTGATCGTTAATAAATATATTAGTAATTATAAATTATTCTGACAAAGATTCCCCAAGCGATTTTCGGAACATTATAAATTAAAATAAGTAAAGTAATAATAAACACATATTTTTGATAATAAACGTGTATTTCTCTAGATATCTCTTTGGAAATCAATCCTTCTATATTGGCAGTTATCAAGTGATGCAACCTGATTGATTGGACAGCTAGATTGATATGGGGCTTGAAGACTGAATTCATTTGGGTGACAAAAACTTAAAAAATGTCAGGAGGAGGACCCCCACACCACCCTCACAGTAGGCATGTGGCCCCTGCCAATTCAGCATGGAATCACTTACCGGTAAGGGTCTTCTGAAACATTGTTGTTCAGCACTAATTTTTTTCTGATTTTTATGAATGAGTTTTACCTAATTATTTTTACAGATATTTAGTTTGAATTGAAGCGCGGCGTAGGGCGGGGCGGAGGACTGGTTTGCTTCTAATAGGCTTCTGCTGAACCATGACAAAACTCATACAATCGTCTTCTCTACAAGAGAATTGGGCACGGTTAACTCCGAGACTTCTATAAAATTTCTGTGTGTCTATCTAGATCCGGGGCTTCAGTGGAGCCTTCACATCCAGCATGTTGCTGCTGGGCTCTCCAAGAACTTGTATCTCCTACGTAGCTTGAGCACCCTTTTATCGCGGGATTCTTTAAGAACAGCTTATTTTGCTGTATTCCATTCACATTTATCATATGCGTTCTTAACATGGGGACATGCAACTCATGTTGATCGTATTTTTGGTTTGCAGCGCAAAGCTATAAGGGTGTTAGCGGGGTTGGGGTTTAGGGATGACTGTAGCAATGCATTCATATCTCTGGGCATACTCACCTTGCCTTCACTGTATATCTTGGAGAACCTTATCTATGTTCGAAACAACGAAGGTTAATATACGAGTCACCAGGAAGTCCATGACCATAATACACGTTATCGAAATCACCTGGTGCCTATATACCGTAGACTGAGAAGGTGTCAGACTGGTCCAGGGCCAGGGTACAGGGTTTTATATATTGACTACTATCTGTTACGTGTAAACTCTGTGATTAAATCTCAATTTTAATGTTATTTTATTATATATTATAATTTGTGTGAATTATGAAACTTTAAGACCTAATGATAGAGCTTAAGATAAGTGTATATTATATTATTTGATTTACTCTGACGTATGTAAACATATTTTGTATATTGATATGAATAAATCTATCTATCTATCTATCTAATTTGAAACCCAGATGTGTTTTCTGGATGTTCTTAAATTGTAACATAATGTAATCTGAAGTATTAATCAATACAAAGATACAAAAACAATCACAAGACGGAATTTAGTAAGAGAAATATGTGCTTAAAATAAGAGTTACATTTTTACTAAAATACAAATTGAAAAACGGCAAACAGCAGAAGTAGGTCGATCAAAATTTAAAGTAATAAAAGTTTAAACATTTTAAATACAAATTTTACTTAAAAAAGCTTCAGTGGCTGTTCCATAGCAATTAATAAAATATAATTATCTAATAGTTGAGAAAAACCTTTGAATTTCCTCAGTTTGCAAGCAGTGTGGTTTGTATATTATCCAAGATATTATCTGTTTATATCCTTTGCCCCTGGGCTCAATAAAGGAAATTCCTGAGCACTTTAATCCAAGTTTTGTCAAGTGTTCCATCTTGATCGACGATTATTTTGGCTGGCGATTTTAATATTCACTTTATTGATATGAGTTCTATAAGTTTTACCCTGCTTGTTCCGTATGCTTTATATATGCATGTTAATGAGTCGACTCGAATCACAGATAATTCTTCTACTGCATTTGATTATTTTTGCTCAAATTATGACAGTGTAGCATGTTCAGTTTACAATGCAGTTACATTGTTAGTATTTTAGAAGTACTGAATCATATCTCTGGGAGTAGTCCTGGAAAGATTTTCAATATCACTAGTTTCAACAACTTTTATTCTTTATGTCTTAATGTGGATTGGCAAAATTTGGATGTTGTTTTAGAGCTAAATGTCAGCTTTTACCATGTGTTTGTGTGATTTGTTTAATCAGAACTTTCCCACGTGCTTAATTAAAAAAAATGTTCTAAAAGCAAAAATCCTGGTTTGCTGGAATTTTAAGGAAATCTGCAAATAAGCTTTGCTGTCTGAATCACTGAAAAAAAATAGTGACAATCAAGCTTTCTTTGCTTGTTATTGTAACAAATATTACAGCTTATATTGGAAATTTATTAAGTCTACTAAGAGTGCCTGCTACAATAATAGACTCTGAGGCAAAAAATAAGCAAAGGTAAAGTTGATCCATAATTAATGGCTTTAGCAAAAACTCGTTTCATGGCACCTAAATAATTTTTATTGTAATATAGTGAATGATCTAACAGATGTTTTTGCGGCAGTTTAATAGAGCATTGGATGCCCTCTCATATCTGTTAATGAATCTTAGTGACAGGGTGTGTTTCCTCCTAGTTTAAAGTCTTCCGTTAGTAATCCTCTTATTGAGGAGTGATAACTCAGAAGAGGCATCTAACTTTCGCCCAATTTCTTTACTGTCTACTATATCCATAGTTTGCAGATATTCTAACAAGTCGGCTCACTCTTGGAAATAGTGAAAGTAGCTCCTGTCGACGCTCCTTCCTTCGCCTGTCTTGTATTTATCGATGGCTTGCTCAGTTAGTGGTTTTTGCAATGTGTTGCGAAGAGTTTTATTAATTATCTAATTATTTTTATTTAAATTTTAATTTGCCCTTAAACTGTTTTTTTTTTCATTTAACTGGAAACAATCAATAGCTTATTTTTTTACTAGAAATAATTTGTGTGTCAATTCGAAAACTCGCGACAGTGTAATTTCCGACCGGTCGCAAATCCGAGACATCAAACGAGTGAGTCGACTTGTTTAGAATATCTGTGGACTTTGCTTTATCTAAGGCCTTTGAAAAACTTGTGAAAAGAAGTATCTAGAACTATCTCCAGTCATTTAACCTGATGACTGTGAAACAATTTAGATTTCAGTCATCAAAGGTACTCATGATGCCTTCTGGAGAGGGTCTATTTTGGAGTGAATCAAGGAAACACATCGGCGGCGGTGTTCTGTGATGTGTCCATGGCATTCGATTGTGTGGATCATGGAATACTACTGTCGAAGCTCGAGAGGTTTGGCTCAATTCTTGTTCAGATGCTACTTTGAGGATCAATATTAATCTGTGGTGCACTCAGGAGCAAAGTCATCTGCATTAAGAATCAGCTACGGAGTTCCACAGGGCTCTGTTTTAGGACCCATTCTGTTCCTAATCTATATTAACGACTTTGTTCACCTAAACATCTCTGGTGACTTCATTTTTGCTAACGATATTGTGGCAGCATAGGGAAATTGGGCGGCTAAAACGAACCATAGTAAGTGACATGGAAATCATTAAAGAATGATATGACTCCAACCCCCTTTGATGAGTTTAGGTGGGTGGGCTCTGTATTTTCTAAATTCCTTCCTTGTTTTAATATTGATACCATTAAGTTCGGTCTTGGTCCATTGGATGACGCCAAAACTGTAAGTGATTGCAGAGGTACCTAGCGTAGGTGTTAACTGCTTTCGCATATTTCTTGCAGATAGTTTGGATCTCAGGATACAGCGCAGTCTTTTAAGATAAGTGTCAGTTACTGCTTCTTTTGCTGCTCTGTGATCGATGCCTCTGGATTGCAGGTATCCTAGGTATTTATACCCCTCTCTCTCTTCCATTCCAACTATTGTCCCCTGATCTTCATTAACCTCGTACTCGTCATGATGCACCCACTTGCCGTTCTCCATTCCGCTCATTACCGCCTGTTTACTTCCAAATTTTGATCTCCTTTAGGAGATAGCTGTGACTGGGTTTTTTGGAATCCTGATTGGCAGTCAATTGCATTTTGATGACCACATTTTAACTTTGAGTAGAAAACTCTCATCAGGATGTTTGGTCTGAGAGGGATTGGAGAGAAAATGGACCAGCGAATTTTAATCAATAATCAATAAATCTGTAACCACTTTTTACTATGTTTGTATTTTTTTAAATGAAATATGTTTGATTTACCGATTTATAATTTATTTATTAAATACAAAACATGGCAACGATGGATTTTAGTCTTATAAGTTATACCGATTTTGCGCAGTAATCTACCGATATTGACAGCCATTTTCTCCTGATTTAGCATTTTGACGGACAACACTGATGAGACCAAGCTAGGTCTCATAGGTGAGTCCAGAGGAGGGGAAACGATGTTTGTATAATAGATACTTTACAAATCTATTTTGCACTTGCTCAAGTCTGTTCAATATTCGAGGCTGCTACGGACCAGACAGTTATATAGACACATTAGTGCTTTAGTGTCATTAATAAATTTAGTGTTACGCTTCACAAATCCAAGCAATCTGAAACCCTTGAGAATAATACCATCCATATGCTGATTAAAGGATAGCTTTTACAATCAAATGTCACACCCAGATCATTGACAGATTCCACAGTTTCAATAAATTCATTGTTTATGCTGTAAGTGCTCACAACTGGATTTGTTCATCTGCAAAAGCTAAAAGACTTGCACTTAGAAACGTTGTTTTTAAAAAATTTAGAAGAACACCAGGACGCGAATTCGTCGAGTTCAGACTGTAAGTCATTCGCATGACAGAGACCGACGGTGTTGTAGAACTTCAAGTCGTCCGCATATGAGAGAACGCGGTACGACCCAAAACAGGACATGACATCGGTAACGAACAACAAAAAGAGCACCGGTCCGATGTGTGAACCCTGAGGGACTCCAGATGTTACGCAAATCTCACGTGAAGGGTGTCCACAAACCACCACACGTTGACGACGCTCAGAGAGGTAGGAACCGATCCATGCTAAGTAGCTACCCGTGACTCCAATCTGTGAGAGTTTCCTAATCAGAAGCGGATGACAAACGCTGTCAAATGCCTTAGGTAGATCGGTGTAAATGGAGTCAACCTGATATTCTGCCTCGATTGAGGAAAAAAAAATATACAGCCAGGTTAGTGGTAGTTGAGCGTTCTTTTTAAAAACCGTTCTGCTCAGAAACGATGTAGTTCTTATAAGTTAGAAAAATCTTGTCAGTCAGCATGGATTCCATCAGCTTATATTAGGGATAGCAGAGAGAATTGATATTTCGCGGTAGTTGGCAATGTCGCTTCTGTCTCCAGATTTAAAAACAGGTTGAAGATTGGAGAACTTCCACATTGCAGGAAAACAGCCACAATCAATTGACCTCTGAAAGATACTTCGCAATGGCGGAGCTAGAGATGATGAGCAATTCTTCAACAAAATTGTGGAGATCCCATCCCGATCCGCCCTCTTGGAAGCATCGAGCTGTTTCAACCTCTCAGTGACCTCCACGACATTAAAGCTGTGCGAGGACAAAGTGGTGGCAAACTCAACGGACTTGATGTGTGTTAAGTCGACTTCATTGTCGTCGAAATATGACGCCTGAAAGTGTGAGGCAAATGCCTCAGCTATCTTTTGATAGCCCTCAAGGACTCGGCTGTTGATTAGATTCCCTTTTGAGACCGTTGATAAATGACCAGAAGTGCTTGATGTTTCTGTATTGATAAGATATAGAAGGTAGCACATATCAGTTCGAATCTTAACCTCACGAGACGGAACAGCAGAGAAAGCATCATAGTCGGTACCAAGACCAGAATTCCTAAATCTTTTATAAAGTCTGTTCTTCCGAGAAATGCATTTACGAAGCCCACCATCAAACCATTTAGGATATTTCTCGGTCGCAACACACATCCTCGGCACAAAGCGATCGATGCCCTCGAAGATCACCTCATAGAAGCGACAAATCATTGCGTCAATATCGACAATAGTTGATATGAAGGACCAGTTAATCTCGTAAAATTGATTCAGTTCGGAGTAACTGGCTCTACGAAACTGATACACCGCAATCCTGCAGCTGCTTCTCAAAATCTTGACGGGTCAGAGGCGAAAATGTGCTTCCGTGGCAGGATGATAATTATCCATTGGCAGCAGTGAAAGAGAGCAAGCCGAAACTCATCCAAGTTATTTATCAGCGAAGATCAGGTCAACTGTTCTACCGATGCAGTTCTGAACCGAATTCAGCTGCTGCAACTCAAGAAAATACATTGTGTCGATGAGAATCTCGGCAGACTGTGAGTGAAATTCCGCTGGGACCAATGAGTCATCCTCCAGAGTCCACCTGATCAGAGGAAGGTTAAAGTCGCCGTATATTAAAAATTTGTGATTTGAATACTTATTCCGTAGAGATTCGCATGTGTTACAGAAGGACGGATAGCACTTGAATTTGGAGGTCTATAGACACAACACACAGCAAGCTTGCAGCCAACAATGCTCACCAGAATCCATACATTCTCGTATGTGTTAAAAATCGGAGTAGATAAAACGGAAGCGTCAATCTTGATTGACGTGGCTATAAGAACATCGCCACCTCTCAGATAGTCAAGCTCGGAATAGTTCCCGTCTCTTCGATATACAGTATATTGATCACTGGACAATTCAGAATTGAAGAATGTATCGTTCAGCCAGGTCTCGGTGAGAACAATCAGGTCATAGCTGCAAGCGTGACTGGATCTCAATAGCTCGCCGGTTTAGTTCTCACACCCCGAACATTTTGATAATAAAACACTATAGTGGTGTTTCAGGAGAAAGGTTCGATGATTGCACAAAATCCATGCTCAAGCCCAATACTTTTTTAGCGTCGCCCTGAGTTGGAAGGGTCAGTTCCTGTTGGGAATGATCATGACCCGATATATTCTCCCTCCGCGCGACATCGGGACTGACAAAAATTATCTTTGAAGGACACGTTGCAAACTTCAGCAGATGCTACCGTATCAAGACCAAACCCGGAACAGACTGAAGATTTTGACCAATTCCTAATTTCTTTGGAGGCGTAAGACACAATTGCCACCCTTGCTCGGTAACTTGTCTCGGCGTACCAATTTTTATCAATCGCGTCAAACTCAGAAATTTGTGCTTGACGTTAAAAACTATATTGAATATGGGCAGGTTACTGTCATTAATCAATTTATTTAAAATTCTCCTATCTCGCGCACATGGTGGTCCGATGATAATCAAGTTTGTACTATATATACTACATAATATGCCAGAAAATTGGCTTCATCTCCGCTATTTTCAGGTTCCCACCTATTTCCCTCGTCAGCCACAAGTGGCACACATGCAGGCCGATCATTCGTTGCTGCACCAGCCCACCTGGCACACTCCCACCACCACGGACGCCATGAAGCTGCTGCCTCGCTCTCAAATGCTCGAGATGTTCAAAAACGAGACACTGTTTCCTAGAGATTGTGTTGATCTGAGTCTCACACGTAATGGTAATTTTTATCATCTTTTCCTTCTAGAGCGATCATATAGTTCAATAGAATATAATAAAATAAGTTAAAATAATACTAAAAATAAATATCAAAGCACATGATAGTTTACATAACAGCCATAATTTGTTAATAAGTTTGGTGGTTTCTAGCGGTATTTATTTGAATATGTACGTATACGATTAGTGAATATTTTTTTTTTAGGCAACCAAAATGGCGAGCTTCCTCCTACCCCTACGGCCATTAGCCTGAGTGTGCGAGACACGAGCAAGATCAACAGTCTCCCAACCAGCATGCTGGATATCCAAGCGATGGAGCTGACCAAGTGCGTCAGCCCCAACTTGAAGCCCGCAATTAGTCCGGGATCGATTAGGGCTACTTCTATGAGTCCCGGTCTGAAGGCGGCTAGTCCTGGGCTGCTGGGTACGGGGCCCGCGATGAAGTCAAGTCCAGGTGGGTGTATTGAGATTCAGTTTGTTATTTGTTAATTTGTTAGCGTTACAGCATTTACAAAGTCTCATATTTAGAATATTATAAATTACTGGCCTAAAATTCTCCCTATGATCAGAGGCCTGGTTTTTACTAATAGGGTAACCAACTCTGTTAGAAATGTTCCAAGACATCTTATTGACGAAGTATACATCATTTATAGAGCATCTAAATTTTTGAAGTCTGCTATTTCTCTAAATAAAAGCATATTTGCTTTGTCTACCATTACCTCATTAGGTTCAGCGAATGTAAGTTAATTGGTTTTAGGACGAAAATCGCTCAGTCCAGGGCCAAAGTCATCTAGCCCAGGTTTAATTTTGGGTAGTAGCTTGGCTTTACCGATCGGCCCATCAACAATTTCTTCTTTTGAGTTGAGCAAGAATCAGAAGAGGAGCAACATAAGAGTTGATTCGATTTTGGAAAGATTGAATCCGACTCCTGAAAAGGTGAGGTAGAAAAATATTCTTCAATAGAAAATTGTCGTGATCAGATACGAAACAGAGAGCGAACCTTTATGGCTAATACCAATATCAAAGTGTTGATATAATAATGAATCAAGAACATAACTTTTATAACTCTTAATAATATACAAAATTTAGGTTCACTAACTATAATTTGTTTATTATTTAACTCTTATAAGCTGTCGGTTTGGTTGGGAATAAATCAATTAAAGAAAAAAAACATGTCTTTAAAGTAGCAATGCGGAAGCATTGCTTTAGAACAAAAGGTTGGGAATTAGAACAGTTTAAAGAGTTGTAGAGTATTGAAATGATTATTTGTTTCAGACATTCCCTTATCAAGATATTAAACATGACCTCCCCTCTACTATATTCACTACTGCTACATTAGTAGCAGAGAAATCTCAAACGGAAAAACCTCTGTCGCAAAGTCAAAGTGTAATCGTACAAGCGGCTAGCAGTTACGATGAAAACAGTAATTCTAGTGGAACAACCAATGTAAGTTAAAAATTCACGGATCTCACACCTTACGCAAGCATCCTATGCATTGAAAATGCCTGAGACAATTTTCAAAATTAAAAAACTTTTGTCTGTCACAATATAACAAGTTAATTACTATTAATTTATGTTTACCGATTTTGCGGGGTTGAGATCATGTCACCCAAAGTGACACCCAACGATAATGTTACATAAAAAATAAACAGCCATATTTTGCGGCTTGTTTTAAATAAATAACTCCTTATTGTTGATTGGCCATTTTTGATTGTTTTTTAGTTTGTTGCGTCTTATCGAGTAATCCAATAGGTAATAAAAATATTGCATTTTAATCTTTAGTCTCTAAATTTCGTTTATAGATAAATATTATATTTAAACCTAGTAAACAAGAATTTTAAAACATTGATAAATATCGAAACTGCCAAATTTGCAATTTTTGACAGACTATGTCAATAATTATTTTTCTTTTATTTTCCCTTATCTAATTCTAAGATTTCATTCAAATCAGGTTCATAAATAGCAAAACTGTCAAATTTGACATTTTTGACAAATATCACAAAAAAAATTTTTCTTTTATTTTCCCTAATCTAATTCTGAACTTTCATTCAAATCGGTTCATAAGAACGAAGCTGTCAAGTTTGACGTTTGTGACATACATACATACTTTGTCAAAAAATATTTGTCTTTCATTTCCCCTAATCTAATCTGAAATTTTATTCAAATTGGTTAATAAATAACGGAATTGTCAAATATGACATTTTTGACAGGTAGGTAGGTACTACGTCAAAAATTATTTTCCTTTTATTTTCCCTAATCTAATTCGGTTCATAAATAGCGAAACTGTCAAATATGACACTTTTAACAGATATTATGTTACAAAATTTAAACCTAGTAAACAAGAATTTTAAAACATTGATAAATATCGAAACTGTAAAATTTGCCATTTTTGACAGACTATGTCAGTAATTATTTTTCTTTTATTTTCCCTAATTTAATTCTAAGATCATTCAAATCGGTTCATAAATAGCAAAACTGTCAAATTTGACATTTTTGACAGATACTATCACAAAAAATTATTTTCTTTTATTTTCCCTAATCTAATTCTAAACTTTCATTCAAATCGGTTCATAAATAACGAAACTGTCAAATTTGACATTTGTGACATACAGGGTGGGCAAATAAACGAGGTAAGCGGCTGTATATCAGAAAGTACTATTCGTAGAGACTTGCGGTAAAAGTTGATACAACCAAAGTGACCAAAGGAAAACACTGGACATAATTTTCAAGTTCATACCTCTACCGCTAGGGGGCGCAATGGCTATGGTCGGGTAGAAAAATGCAGTTTACTCAAAAATGTTTTATTATAAGTTGATAAAAGAATACCACCACTGTAATCCTCGTGAAATTCTGCATCTTTCTTGTTCATCACTTTTGATTGTAGGGCATGAAATAAGGGCGGGGGAAGGGATAAATCTGACTGATTGAAATGCCCATAACTTTAGTTGGACTCAACATATTTGAGCAAACTAGGTCTCGTTTGAGACAGGAAACCTTGCTTATTAAGAACAAAATCTACCCATGACCAATTGGTATTTGCTGTTCCCGCTAGGGGGCGCCAATTCAAAAGTTCATGGTGTTTTTCATTTTTCTCCGAAATTTCAAATATAATGATACCATTATGTTAACAGAAAGAGAAAGTAGATCAAATTTGCAGGAAAAAAACCTCTAAACCGCATATCGATAACTTCACGCGTTCAATAGTTATTGCCAGAAGAGCATTTTTTAACAATGCATGCAGTGGAAAACAAATTATTTTTCGAATTTTTATGTTCAAGCATGCCATGGCTAAAGTAAAAAATGTTTTATTAACAAAAATAATCAAAACAATCATGAAAATAACATTAATGATACTATAATAATAACATAATAGGAAATAAGCTCGGAAATAAGTGTAAATTGTGACTTAGGACTGCTCCAATATTTTAAGAAATTTGGTGCAACAATTGACCGAAGCTTATTTCGGATACCCAGTTTTAGTATAATAGTTATCGTGATCTTTCTCCTAAATTAAAATATCAGCCAAAAATTTAGCAATATGAGTAGAATAGAATCAAAATTTTGCCCTTTTTCTGACGAATTTCGGACTCAGTAATTCACACGTATGTTTTTATACTTTTTCACATTTAATAGGCCGTAGAAACGAAAAACAAACTTCTTTGAAAGAAAAGTCAAATTTTTTCCACTCTTGGCACAGCGATTACGCGATACTGGCAATTTTTTTCGTCCTAAATTCTGTAGGCATGGCAATGGAAGAACTGAAGACAATATTATTAATGTCCTGGCATATATAGAGTATAATAGGCAGATAGGAACTAGGGCATTATCTTCAAACTTGGGTATAGTACGAACTACTGTTCGTAATATTTTAAAAGACTACATTAATTACCATATCCTTCTTCTTCAACTGCCAGCGGCTGAAATCGAAGCGGCAATTTTCTCCACCCAACAAAGATTGAAACAATGTGTGCAAACATGATGGGAGGCAGTTTGAACACATGAGACATTAAATTGAAATGTTTTATTTGAATTCGGTCCTTTAAATGATTGTTTAATAATTATTTTTGATAATATATATTTTTTTTATAATAGCCATGGCATGCTTGACCACAGAAGTTCGAAACTTATTCGTTTTTTCAATGCATGCATTGTTAAAAAATGCTCTTCTGGCAATAACTCCTGAACGCGTGAAGTTATCGATATGAGATATATAGAGGTTTTTTCCTGCAAACTTGATCTACTTTATTTTTCTGTTAAAAGAACGGTATCATTATATTTGAAATTTAGGGGAAAAATTAAAAAAAAAACATGAACGTTTGAATTAGCGCCCCCTAGCCGGAGCAGCAAATACCAATTTGTCATGGGTATATTTTGTTCGTAATAAGCAAGGTTTCCTCTCTCAAACGAAACCTAGTTTGCTCAAATATGTTGAGTCAAACTAAAGTTATAGGCATTTCAATCGGTCAGATTTCTTCCTTCCCCCCGCCCTTATTTCATGCCCTACAATCAAAAGTGATGAACAAAAAAGATGCAGAATTTCCCGAGGATTACAGTGGTGGTATTCTTTTATCAACTTATAATAGAACAGTTTTGAGTAAAATGCATTTTTCTACCCGACCATAGCTATTGCGCCCCCTAGCGGTAGAGGTATGAACTTGAAAATTATTTCCAGTGTTTTCTTTTGGTCACTTTAGTTATATAATTTTTTACCGCAAGTCTCTACGATTAGTAGTTTCTGAGATACAGCCGCTTACCTCGCTTATTTGCCTACCCTGTACACGGTGATCATTTATAATGTCCCCCCCTCTTAACTTTTTTGTTTTTCGCATTAGACAAAAATGTTAAATACAAAAGTTGTGCAGAATAATGTAAGCTATTTGCAGAATACATTTATATATATACAAGGTGTTGCAGAAATGAGTGGCAGGTGAAAGTTATATTTTTTTAAATGAAATGCCCTGTATATTGTTAATTTTTTGGAATCTCCTAAGAATTCTGAATATTTTTTCTTTAACATGTCCTATACCTAAATGTCATAGTTTTCGACATATTCGCATTTTAAATAGTGGTCTCGTATTGTAGTTGCCTAATTCACGGCCACCTAAGAACTGAAATCTTGAATATATATTTTTGAATATAACTGCTTAGTTAAAATGCGAATATGTCGAAAACTATTACATTTAGGTATAGGACATGTTATAGAAAAAATATTCAGGATTTTTAGGAGATTCTAAAAAACTAATAATATACAGGGTATTTCATTTAAAAAGATATAACTTTAACCTGTCACTCATTTCTGCAACACCTTGTATATATATAAATGTATTCTGCAAATAGCTTACATTATTCTGCACAACTTTTGTATTTAACATTTTTGTCTAATGCGAAAAACAAAAAAGTTAAGAGGGGGGGACATTATAAATGATCACCGTGTACATACATACTTTGTCAAAAAATATTTGTCTTTCACTTCCCTTAGTCTAATCTGAAAGTTTATTCAAATCGGTTAATAAATAACGAAATTGTCAAATTTGACATTTTTGACACATAGGTAGGTACTACGTCAAAAAATATTTTCCTTTTATTTTCAAATTCAAATTCAATTCAAACAAGTTTATTTGTCTTTTAATAATCCATACATTGAGAACAGAATAAAAATAAATTACATTTAGACAAAAAGGACTACACCGCGACTATAAACAGCCGATAACAGCATGCACACAACAAGTTGTACGCAAGTGTGGTACAGCCCTATTAACCCATAATACATAAAATGTAACTAATTCAATTTTAGTAAAAACTTAAAATAAACTTAAATACCAACAAGGGACGAGGCCGGTAGCGCACAGAATCAACCAGGAGCGCGGGGCGGAGAGGAATCAGAATAAATGACACAATATATTAATCTGCATCTACGTTCACGTTCACGAGGATAAGCGAGCGACCGATAATCTCCGAAAATTCGATGTAATAATGTAATAAGCAACCAAAAATTGCAACAAAAAAATAAATAAAAGATTATATATATACACACATATATACCCGCATAATGAAACATTCAGATTCTACTCAGTTGCGCCCTGATGTTCCAAAAGATGTTTTTTAATAAATGAGGAAAAGCGTCCAGGAGAAAAATCTTTAACATGATTTGGCACGGAGTTCCACATATGAGAAGCGATAAATGTAAATGATTTTTGAAAGGCTGCTGTTTTATGTTGTGGCACTCTATAGTTGTCAATGTTCCTCGTATAATGGGGATGTGGAAACAAATGAAATTGTGCTTTAAGATAAGGTGGTTGCCCACTTTTTAATACACTATAAACAAAGTTAAATAAATGATACTTTCTACGATTTGACATATTCAAAATACCATTGTTATTTAAATAAGGTGTAACATGATTCCTAAAAGGAATGTTAAAGGAAAAACGCATGCAACAATTCTGAATCTTTTCTATTTGATGTGACGTTTGCATAGATAGAGAATCTCCGTAGACGACATCCCCGTAATCAAACAACGATAAAATAAGACTGTCGCATAAATAATATTTTGTTTTAGGAGGCAAGAATTGTTTTAAACTATAAAGCTTCCTTAATCGGAAGTATGCAATTTTTAACTTACTGTTTATGTGAGCTTGAAATGAAAGAGATTCGTCAAATATGACGCCCAAATTTTTAGATTCCGTAACTAAAGGCAGAAGAGTATCATCAATCTTTGGTGTGAAATCCTCTACAACTCTATTTGCACTATTTCCACGGTTATTAAAAAAAATAATAGAAGACTTTGTAGCATTTATTTTCAAATTGTGACTCTTAGAAAAGCTGCCCAAACTATTTAAATCAGTGTTAAAATGTTCCAGGGAAAGATTCATATTGTCTAAGGAGAATGATATGTATAATTGTGAATCATCGGCATATTGTTGTATTTTTGAATATTTTATGCAATCATGCATATCAGCAACATACAGTGAGAACAATAATGGACCCAATATTGAGCCCTGGGGCACACCTGTGTTTATCAACAAATACCCGGACTTCACCAATCCACACTCCCCTCTAATCTCAACGCAATGTGATCTGCCTCTAAGATATTGGGAGAAGAACCTGACAGATTTATCCGAAAGGCCATAATAGTGAAGCTTAGCTAACATTAAATTATGGTTTAGAGTATCAAAGGCCTTACTAAAGTCCAACAGAGCTAGACATGTGATTTCTTTTTTATCTTCATTACGTCGAATTTCATTTAAAACATTAACTAAACTGGTTGCAGTACTAAAATTTGGCCGAAAACCAGACTGGCAATCAGGTATAATATTTGACAAGCTCACATAATTGTATAATTGAGAATAAACATGTTTTTCGATGATTTTCGACACAGCTGAAAGAATGCTAATCGGTCTTAGATCTTTTGATTCCACAGGATGTGGAACTTTCGCCAGCGGTGTTATTACAGCCTTCTTCCAGATGGCCGGAAAATAACTCTCCAAAACACAGCTATTTACTATATTTATTAGGGAGTTCAGGCAATAAGGAAGACACAGTCGAAGATCCCTAACAGAAATGGCATCCTCGCCAACAGCAGAGGTAGTTATCTTGTTAAGATGTTTTAGTAAAGTATCTTCGTCCAATAATTCCAAATTAAATTCGGATGTAACACTAGGGTGATTAGTAGAATTATAATACTTAATTTTGTCATCCGAAACAGAATCAATTGCTTGAGTGCAAGATGAAAAATATAGATTCAGTGTATTAGGGTCACTTAAATCGTTTGGTAAGGCATCTGCCTTGCTACGCGTTAAATTTAATTGATTTGCATTTACCCAAAAATCTTTACCCTTCTTTGAGGAAAAATGATTAAAATATGAGATTTTTTCTCTAATAATGGCATGCTTAGTGTAGTTTCGAAGTTCCCTATAATATTGAAGATGAACCGCTGTTTTAGTTTTCAAATATTTTCGATACGCTTTGTCTCTCAGACGCATCATGTATTTAATATTATCCGTAATCCACGGAGTGAGGCTCTTTTCTTTAACTTTACTTCGTCTTAATGGCGCATGTTTATTCATTAAATATAATATGTTTTGATTAAAAATTCCTAGTTTAGTATCTATATTTTCGGTATACAAAATTCTATCCCACTCTAATTGTTGTGCATCATATTGAAATTGTTCCAAATCTATATTTATATAATCACGAAACTGTAAAAATCTAGGCGTATCTTGAACTTTAGGAATGCCTAGCACTGCATATACCAAGTTATGATCAGTAACTGAATTTGATACTGGTACGGATTCTGCCATTATTAGATTGAGATCCCTGGTTGTAATTATTACATCAATAAGGCTAGAACTGTCTGTAGATAAATTAATACGAGTGGGATCTCTTATTACTTGATGTAAATTATGGACATCCAAAATATTCTGAAGTTTTCGTTTACCTAGAGAATCACCCAAGAAATCAATATTAAAATCGCCCATCAATATAACACTGTCATACATAGGTACAGTCACATCTAAAATATCCTCGAGAGTATCAATGAAATTTTCCTGATTAGCGGATGGTGATCTATAGAGACTAACGGCTAGTATATTTTCATTATTAGATTTAAATTTAATGCTAATATATTCGAAATCAGGAGAAACACGTTCAAAATTAACAAGTGAATATTTAATAGATTTCTTAATATAAAACCCAACACCTCCGCCTCTGCCGTTTCTATCCCTCCTTACGAAATTATATTGGGGTATCCTAAAAGAGCTATTCTCATACTGCGGTGATAACCAGGTCTCTGAGAGGCCTAATACATCAAATTGGTATGAACTAACATAATGAGAAAATTCGTCGAAACCCGTATTCAAAGATCGTACGTTCAAATGAGCCACCACAAAATCGCTCACATGCCCAAAGCTATTATCAAATGAGGCTCTCCGGAAGTCAGCCGCTCGCTCAATCCCAACATTATCTGCCATTGCAAGACCAACGCCTACCCCCCGCCCCAGCCGCACCCCGGCGCCACCCCAAGCCTGCATCCATGTAATACCTAGCCAAAAAATACATCTTGTATCCTAATATCTTAAAAACTAATATAGTAAAAATAGTAACAATTAAAAAATAAAGATCTATACTCATAGTAATGTTGATTATAACGATTATATTGGAAAGGCCGCATATCGGTGCTATTACAGTCCCACAACTAACATAAATGTGTACTGCTAGGAATTAAAATAAATCAGTCGCACAAATTAGGATAATGATATGAACAGAAAGTGAAACAACATTGAAAAATTAAATGAAACCAGTTGAAATCAGCTCCAATAGGGATCATAATATATTACACGCAGGCGCTGCCCGAAAACGATTAAAAACAATACAGACTTTAAAACAAATCAAGAAAACTAATTATATCCATTAAGAAAGTCAAAAACATCAAAATAACTCTTAAAATCAATTGGCTAATTAAGCAATTAGATCCTTCATAGGTAGATTCACTGATTGATGAATTAAATCATGTGGTTTTATATATAATTAATATCCATTTTTTAACATATATTTGCAGGGACGATCGGAAATACCATAATATACCAAAAATATATCATAGCATAGATTTGATAAGTGTGCAGTGTTTTAGGTCGATATGTTACAAAAAAAATCAGTTACATACCTCGAGCCGCTATGTAAAAGACACATTATGAAGGTTACATTTTAGTAGTTGTGCAAGTACCCCTGATAATAAAAATTCACAGGACTAACCAACAAGCCGAGCCAAGTCCGCCGTAGACCGCACAAGGGCTTTAGCCCCATCACGTAAAACAAATACTTTACCCGCTATCGTCCAGCAGGAATTATTAAAATGTTGTCTCGCATCTTTAAATAAACTAAGATTAGTAGCCGTCAACAATTCCGTGATAAGAATTTTGGTACCTTTTAACATTTTTTTTTTTGAAAAATATTTGATCGCGCATCCATCGCTGGTAAAATGAGACAACGATAGGTCGTGGCTTCGTTGAATCGGGTTTCCTACTCCCTAAACGGTAGCAGTAATTTAGATAATTTTCCCTAATCTAATTCGGTTCATAAATAGTGAAACTGTCAAATTTGACATTTTTAACATATACTATGTTAAAAAATTTAAACCTAGTAAATAAGAATTTTAAAACATTGATAAATAGTGAGACTGTAAAATTTGACATTTTTGACAGACTATGTCAATAATTATTTTTCTTTTATTTTCCCTAATCTAATTCTAAGATTTCATTCAAATCGGTTCATAAATAGCAAAACCGTCAAATTTGACATTTTTGGCAGATACTATCACAAAAAATATATATTTTTTTATTTACCCTAATCTAATTCTAAACTTTCATTCAAATCGGTTCATAAATAACGAAACTGTCAAATTTGACATTTGTGACATACATACATACTTTGTCAAAAAATATTTGTCTTTCATTTCCCGTAATCTAATCTGAAAGTTTATTCAAATCGGTTAATAAATAACGAAATTGTCAAATTTGACATTTTTGACAGATAGGTACTACGTCAAAAAATATTTTCCATTTATTTTCCCTATTCTAATTCGTTTCAAAATAGCGAAACTGTCAAATTTGACATTTTTAACACACACTATGATAATAAAAAAAATTTAATTTTTCCTAGTTACAATTAAATAATTTCATAAAATTATTTTTTTAAAATTTTTCCTAGTCCAATTATATAATTTTATTCAAATCGGTTCATAAATAACAAAACAATCAAATTTGGCATTTTTGACAGGTACTACATATGTCAAAACTTATTTTCTTTTTATTTTCCCTAATCTAATTATAAAATTTCATTTAAATCAGTTCATGAATAGAAAAACTGTCAAATTGGACATTTTTGACAGATACTCTGTTAAAAATAATTTTCTAAAATCGACATATTTTGAGAATCACCCTGTATCTTTTTGAAAGTTTATTCAAATCGGTTAATAAATAACGAAACTGTCAAATTTGACAGTTTTGACAGATAGGTACTAAGTACGTCATAGAATATTTTCCTTTTATCTTCCCTAATCTAATTCGGTTCAAAAATTTGACATTTTTAACATTTATTTTTTCTAATCCACTTATAAAATTTCACTCAAATCGGTTCCTAAATAGCGAAACTGTCAAATTTCACATTTTTTACAGATACTATGTCAGAAAATCGACATATTTTGAGAATCACCCAGTATCTTCTAATCGAGCTTCTAATAATTAATAAAAATATTGCATTTTAATCTTTACGGTCTAAATTTAGATTTAAACCACGTTATAAAATACCACTAACTTATCTTATTCAACAATATAATTCGAACATTTAGAATAACCCACAACACACCGTCCGTCAGCGTCGTCAAAGTATCCGTTACGTCTTATCACAAGCAAGATATTTTATTTACTGAGCGTTAACCGCGCCGATTCAGTGTCGGAATTTCATAATGTCGAGGTCACGAAATCCAATATTATCCGTATGCGCTGGCCGAGGTCACGACATCATTATTAAGTTTACATAAAAGTGATCGCAATAGCATTTTCAATACTAATACAGTATGTGCGGTATGTGCGTCCTCCTCCAGGCTGGAGAACACTAGAGTACAAAGTCTGGAGCTGATCACTGAGGAGTGATCCAACAAACCCCATTTTTACCCCTGTCAGACTAGGGACCACCAGAGCAATGAGTCTGAGGCCGATGCTTCCAGTGGAAGCGGCCCCAGGTGGTAGCTGCATACGCCTACTCGCATCGTCCGGTGAAAGACCACCCCACCAGAACTGGGAGGCGCTAAGTGGTTTTCCCAAATCACGTTCCGCTTCCGCGCTGGTGTTCCCGGCTTCCACAGTAGGAATATATGAACATGATGGTGCTTCCAGGATCAAAATATTCCGGAAGTAAACTCCCCGGCCATTCGGATCTCCGGGCGCTGGGTGGCCCTGGGAGCCCTTCATTCCGCATTTCACAGATAGCAAAGATACCGAACCAATTTAGAATAAATTTCTGCAAGATAAGAGGCCTAACTACAAACATAAATTCGGTACACCAACATCTACAAGCAAATAGACCACACATACTAGCTCTTACAGAAACACAAGTATGTTCTACAACAACAACAGTACACTACTCCTATCCTGGTTACGACTTACATACCCGATTTAGACATAAGTTCGGAATATGCCTTTTTGTACGAAGCGACCTTTCATGTCACCGCGAGGAAACACTCGAACCGAACAACCTTGACGTCATGTGGCTCAAGTTCACCGCCAAGGGATTAACCAAGTTTATATGTTGTCTCTATCGCCCTCCGAGCGATAGAGCCTACCAAAGCTTTTTCTCAACAATAGCTACCACTTTTGACTCAATACAGTTCGATCACCCCAGTCAGAAATAAGCATTTGCCATCAGCTGCGGGCTTACTCAACTTGTAGACGAACCAACTCGAATCTCAGAGAGGGGCGAATTCGCCGCCCTCCTGGATCTTTTTCTAACCACCAATCCTGACCAGTACAAAATTACAGTTGGTCCGCCATTACGTACGTCCGACCACAAACTTATTACAACGGTGTGTGAATTGCCACTCATACAGAAGGACCCACCATTGCCTCGCAAAATCTGGCATTACAATTCTGCAAACTGGGACGATCTAAGGGAGTTCTAGCTAGATTTTCCTTGGCTCGACGTCTGCTGTGGCACTGACGAACCGTCAGTCTGCCGCGAAGAGATCACGCAAGTAATCTCCTCAGGAATGGAAGCATACATCCCAAATTCCATCAAGTTACCATCAAAAGGAAAGCCCTGGTTCGACAGAAGATGCGAAAGAGCTGTAGGTAGGAAACAGCAAGTCTACAAGTACTGGCAGCAAAATCAGACCGCTGAAAATCGCAATTATTTTGTCGAAGCGAGAAACGAATGCAAACGTGTGATTGACGAAACTAAGGACAAACATAATCAAAGGATCAGGAATAAACTTTTGCAATGCCCCAGTGGTTCCAGGAATTTCTGGTCGGTAGCAAAGGCAGTAAGTAACAACTTTACAAAAACGTCTCTTCCACCTTTGACGGACGGACGTGGCATCACGGCGACTACAGCCAAGGAAAAAGCAAACATGCTCGCTAAAATGTTTTCATCGCACTCTACCTTAGACGTCCCCCAAGGCAAGACTCTCCCCACCATATCGAACATCAACACTACCATGGCAGAACTCAAGTGTCATCACCATGATATTCACAAAATCCTTAAAGAACTAGATACGCAAAAGTCATCAGGACCGGACGGAATACCTGCCATCGTGCTAAAGAACTGCGCCAACGAACTAACACCCGTTTTTTCCAGGCTTTTTTCTCTTTCTTACGGAAAAGGGATTTACCCATCCTCTTGGAAAGTCGCTCGAGTGCAACCTGTTCCAAAAATAGACAAGAAAACCACGTCCTCAAACTATCGCCCAATTGCCTTGCTTCCAATAATCTCCAAAGTCATGGAACGTGTAGTCAACCAGCAACTACTCAAGTACCTCGAGAACAACAGAATAATCAGCGATAATCAATACGGCTTTCGCAAAGAGAGATCGACAGGAGATATATTGGCCTATGTCACTCATATATGGAGTAGGGCAATTGAAAACTACGGAGAGTCTCGAGCGATTGCGTTGGATATTTCAAAGGCATTCGACAGAGTTTGGCATGACGGACTGCTCAACAAACTGCCGTCCTTCGGACTGCCAGCCTCTCTCTGCAGCTGGCTGGCCAGTTTCCTTCAGAACCGATCCCTACACGTTGCAGTCGATGGACACATCTCGGACACATTCACCATCAACGCGGGCGTGCCTCAGGGCGCAATACTTTCACCAACTCTGTTCCTCGTCTATATTAATGACCTGCTGATCGAAACGAATAATCCTGTTTACAGTTTTGCAGATGACAGTACCCTTGTCTCCCACTTTAGATCAGAAAAACCCTTACCAGCGACTGAGACTCACCACCGCAGACAGGAGCAGATAACAGCTATGAATCAAGACCTGGAGAAAGTTCAAACTTGGGGCGACCGAAATTTGGTCCAGTTCAATGCAGCAAAGACCCAAGCAGCAACGTTTACCAAGAGGGCCAATACAGCGAGCCCTGACATCATTATGGCAGGATCGACCATTCCTTCATCCTCGTCAATCGGACTCCTGGGTGTCTCGGTCAACAGCAATATGTCATGGCATGACCATGTTGCTAACATCGCAAAAACAGCCTCCCAGAAGCTTGGTGCGCTATTTCGCAACAAAAAACTCTATACACCGCAGCAGTTGCTCTTGCTGTACAAAGCGCAAATAAGACCGTGCTTAGAATATTGCTCACATATCTGGGGTGCCGCACCAAAGCACACCCTAAAGTGATGGATTCCATTCAGAAGAGAGCTGTGCGTCTCGTCGGCGACCGTCAGTTGACCCGGAATCTGGAGAGTCTGGAACACCGCAGACATGTGGCCGAGATGTCTCTGTTTTACAGATACTTTCACGGCAGATGTTCCCAGGATTTAGCCCGCATCATCCCGCCCCTGGCAACTCCTGTCAGACAGTCACGACAGACGGCCGGAGCGCACCAGTTCGTCGTACCACTAGAAGCATCTAGAACATCGCTTTACAAGAACTCCTTTGTCTGGCGCACTGCATCTCTGTGGAACTCACTTCCAGGACATCTGTTTCCCACTAATTACAACCTACAACTATTCAAGAACCGTGTCAATCAACATCTTCGCACACACACCGCTCGTCGAGCGCTATAGGATCTCCCTTTAATGAGTGTGCCACTGCCATAAAAAAAAATTAAAAATAAAATAAACTATGGGTAAGGGGCACAACTTGGGTCTAGGTCTGCTAGGTTGTTAATCGTAAAAAATCCTATTCTAAAGTCTATTCAAATTTAATTTACGCCTGATGTAAACAAAACCACATGTATCCCTGAATTGCACAGGGTCGTACTTTACTAAATAATCAAAAACTTGTAACTAAAAAATGCTGAAACTAATCTAAAAAGTAATAAATTGTCAATAACTTCACCATACGAAGAAGTATAAGCTTTTATTTCGAACAAACACTGTAACTACTGTACACAAAACGTCTTTTGCAAGCAGGGGAATCATAGCGAAAACTGAATTCGACCCTGGTCAAAATAACTGGGCGGCGTATCGAATGATTTATGACCGATTCACCAATAGGAACGCCAAACGGCCCGCTCTTGGCTGTTGTCGAGCACGTGCTATTGTTTTCATGCGGCGTAAATGAAATTCGAATAGACTTTAATAACATCACCTTGCCTTGTTTGATAATGGTGATAAAAGTAATTCTGTTTGTATCAAGCTACGTTGCCATGGGCATAGATTAGACATAATAAATATTTTTAAGTGGAATTGTTAAAGTTTTTAAATCAATAAATTTAGTTCACTGGACGCCCAGAATTCAGCAGTTCCTGTAAAGCCATGTCGTTCCACATAGTTTGCGCCAGAGTAGTGTCATCTACGATGAGCCACAGTCTTGTGTGTGGTGATGCATTGTTTACATCGTTAATATAAATCAGGATTACAAGTCGACCCCAAGTTTAATGATTAGCCCAATCAATTCACTGTTATATAGAGTCTGATGTCTTCAGCTCACGAAATGGCTCTCCATATGATTCATACTGCTTCCATACACACCATAGAATATATGCTTATCGATCAGGATATCATAAGATACACAGTAGAATGTCGTTGACAGGTCGCAAAATACCTCGCTGGCATAATGTTCGCCCTCAAAGGCATCGATCACGAGTTCATATGGGACCTAATAGGTCCCATATGGCAGGAGTAGTAGAGCAATTCACTCTAAAACCCAATATGTAAAATTATTACCGTCAAAGTATTCAGAGTTGCTCTCCAATACATGCTTATAATTTTTGAAAGTGTAGCTTTCAATCAAATTTACCGAATGTCTAAAGTTATCAAGATTGTTTTTAGAATAATTTTTAATGATTAGTTAATACTTACTACTTTCGAGCTTTTAAAGCAAGCATAAAAAATATAAAGGGATTTTAATTTTAAGTCCATCCCTCATACCTAGAAAGTCTTCACACCTATGTTAGAGCATAACTCCCCAGGTGGCTCTTGTTGCATTGTTGGAGTGTGAAAAATGTCTTTTTTGCATTCCTAAGTTGTTTAACTATATTTTTTCATAGACAGCTTAATTTAGCCTTCAGCTGAGATGATGGTTATTTTTGCGTGTAAATTATGAGGTAAACGTAAGGTTTCATATTTCCATTTTGTGGTTCATTTTTCTTTTTAACAACAGGAAACACATTATTTATTTCAATGTGTGTAAAAATCTATCATTTCAATGCAAAACTGGGACAACGATACGAAGGTCATACAGCCTTAGGACTGCATGGCTTCGGCGAGAGGAATGAAAGAGGCACAATGCTCTTGGAATTTCTGTTACAGCATAACATGTACGCAATGAACTCCTTTTTAAAGAAGCCCCCCAACGAAAATGGACATGGATGAGCCTCGACACGACGGTGCAACCAGAAACGAGATCGACTACATAATTACGAACAGAAGAGATATCATCAGGGACGGTTCTGTCCTCAACAGTCTTTCAGTGGGAAGTGGCCACAGGCTAGTAAGAGCCAAGGTGTGCATAAACATAAAAAATTAACGGCGCAAAATATATATCCATGCACTAAAGAATGCCCAAGAACAACATTGCACCAAGAGAAGGAGAGGCCCAGAAAAGCTCAGCACATAAACTAAAAACCTAATGAAAAGACGCCAAGAAATAAGAGAACAGAACATTAATCCGGACGAATTAAGAAAACTATTATGTTGGGGTTTGGAACCTTCGGCAACATGCACTAAAACGGAGTTTTATCCACAATACCGAAACAGAATTATTGCACTCG
>MU185771.1:73536-88377 GCA_016904865.1 Pissodes strobi | reverse complement strand
AAATTAGAGAAAAGGTGTGCCTTGCTGAACCCTACAACGTCATGCTTCGAAATGTAAGAAAATCCGATTACTTCCGAAGATATTTGAGAAAACCCGAATTTTCTCGATTTCGTTTTTATTTTTTTCTGACTTAATTTGAAAAGATATGAAAATACAAATTTCACTTTCTTATTGCCACTTTTCCTGCTCTTTAGGTTGGTGTTATTAGATTTTCAATCTGACGTTTCGTTTCTTAGCAATCATCATCAACTTTGTTTTTTTAAATAGTCGAAAAAAATTATTTTATTCCTAAAAAACTATAATTTCAATCCTAAATTCAACAACATATCGCTATTTACCTTTATCCGACGTTTCGGATAAAAAAACCATCATCAATGGTATTTGATGATGATAACGAAGAAACGAAACGTCGGCGTCGGATCAAAAATCTAATTAAGTCATCATGTAGAGGAGGCAAAATGGCATAAGAATGTGAATTTTATTTTGATCAATTTTCTTTATTAAAGCCTTAAAAAAATGAATAATTGATTCTACGAATTCTTGAAATTTAAAATATAATTAATTATTTTCAGATTTTAATGAAGAGGATAGATCACAATAAAATTCACGTTCCTATGCCAATTTTTGTCTTCTACCTAATGACGTAATTAGATTTTTGATCCCACGTTTCGTTCCTTCGTAATCATCATTAAATAACATTGATGATGGTTTTTTTCAGCCGAAACGTCGGATAAATGTAAGGAGCGATATGTCGTTGGATTTAGGATTAAAATTAGTGTTTTTTAGGATTAAAACAAATTATTTCGACTATTTGAAAAAACAAAGTTGATGATGGTTGCAAAGAAACGAAACGTCAGATTGAAAATCTAATAACATCAACTTGAAAAGCAGGAAAAGTAGCAATGGGAATGTGAAATTTGCATTGTTATGTCTTTTGAAATAAAGTCAGAAATAAATAAAAACGAAATCGGGAAAATTCGGGTTTTCTCAAATATCTTCGGAAGTAATCGGATTTTCTTACATTTCGAAGCATGACGTTGTAGGGTTCAGCAAGGCACACCTTTTCTCTAATTTAATCATCTTTGTATCTCTTCTGGTTTCCGAGATCCCTGTAGTGTGCATTCTTATATGGGACACCGTGTATATATATATTTTTTTTTTTTTTTTTTTTTTTTTTGCGGTGGCACACACACTAAATAGGATCTCCTATGGCGCGTGTGTGTGCGAAGATGTTGATTGACACGGTTCTTGAATATTTGTAGGTTGTTATTAGTGGGAAACAGATGTCCTGGAAGTGAGTTCCACAGTGATGCACTGCGCCAGACAAAGGAGTTCTGGTAAAGCGATGTTCTAGGTGTGTCTAGTTGTACGACGAACTGGTGCGCTCCTGCCGTCTGTCGGTACTGTCTGACAGGAGTTGCCAGGGACGGTATGATGCGGGCCAAATCCTGGGAACATCTGCCGTGAAAGTATATGTAAAACAGAGACATATCGGCCACACGTCTGCGATGTTCCAGACTATCCAGATTCCGGGTCAACTCCGGATCCCCGACGAGACGCACAGCCCTCTTCTGAATGGAATCCAGCAGCTTTAGGGTATGCTTTGGTGCGGCACCCCAGATATGTGAGCAATATTCTAAGCACGGTCTTATTTGCGCTTTGTACAGCAAGAGCAACTGCTGCGGTGTATAGAGTTTTTTGTTGCGAAATAGCGCACCAAGCTTCTGGGAGGCTGCTTTTGCGATGTTAGCAACATGGTCATGCCATGACATATTGCTGTTGACCGAGACACCCAGTAGCCCGATTGACGAGGATGAAGGAATGGTCGATCCTGCCATAATGATGTCAGGGCCCGCTGTATTGACCCTCTTAGTAAACGTTGCTCCTTGGGTCTTTGCTGCATTGAACTGGGCCAAATTTCGGTCGCCCCAAGTTTGAACTTTCTCCAGGTCTTGATTAATTGCTGTAATCTGCTCCTGTCTGCGGTGATGAGTCTCAGTCGCTGGTAAGGGTTTTTCTGATCTAAAGTGGGAGACAAGGGTACTGTCATCTGCAAAACTGTAAACAGGATTATTCGTTTCGATCAGCAGGTCATTAATATAGATGAGGAACAGAGTTGGTGAAAGTATTGCGCCCTGAAGCACTCCCGCGTTGATGGTGAATGTGTCCGAGATGTGTCCATCGACTGCAACGTGTAGGGATCGGTTCTTAAGGAAACTGACCAGCCAGCTGCAGAGAGAGGCGGACACTCCCAAGGACGGCAGTTTGTTGAGCAGTCCGTCATGCCAAACTCTGTCGAATGCCTTTGAAATATCCAACGCAGTAGAGTGAGATGAAAACATTTTGGCGAGCATGTTTGCTTTTTTCCTTGGATGTAGTCGCCGTGATGCCACGTTCGTCCGTCAAAGGCGGGAGAGACGTTTTTGTAAAGTTGTTACTTACTGCCTTTGCTACCGACCAGAAAATCCTGGAACCACTGGGGCATTGCAAAAGTTTATTCCTGATCCTTTGATTGTGTTTGTCCTTAGTTTCTTCGATCACACGCTTGCACTCGTTTCTCGCTTCGATAAAATAATTGCGATTTTCAGCGGTCTGATTTTGTTTTTCTCTATGAAAAGGGTAGATTTCAACATGGAATATTCACACCATAAGCTTGATGAGTCTTTAATACAGCAGATTTTTCGTGAAAGTACGTCAAAAGCACGGTTCCGGAAACTACAGTAGCAGTCTTTGTTTGGCACCATTTCTTGAAGTATTGATACGTTGCTTCATACCCCTTCCTCGATTTTTCTGGCAGCAGCGACAGACAAGCGATATTTGCTAATTCTTCTATATCCATTTGGCTATGATACAGATCAATAATTTCAATTTTTCACAATTTTTAATAATAAACTGTCAGCTTGACGTTATTGATAAAATAAGAATGTTTATGTCGCTATAGAAACCGGCCAGAGCTGTCTTCATAATTTCATGCAAAAAGCATCGAATTAAATTAATAAAATTCCAAGAATAAATTCTGCATGGAGAAGAAAAAACCTTTTATACTCCACGGGAGGTAAGTACATTTAATAGTCTCGAACTAAATGTCACAATAATCTAGGGGCAGCCCCATAACTATGAGCAGAGTAATGTGGTTTGCCTAAATTCACTTTTCGCATGGCCCTCCGCCGATCGCGAAGTACATGGAAATAGTTACCGGCTCACAGTTATGGAGCTGTCCCCAGACATAAATGTAAATGTCACTTACATCCCTTATAGTATAAATAATTATTTGTTTCAATATACGCGGTTTTCTATTTACGCGGTGTTTTCAAGGAACGTAACCCGTGCATAAAACGATGGAGTCCTGTCCTGTATTATCACTGCTGAGTGCTGACAAAGTTTTTAGATTATTAAACTTACAAAAACCAAAAATGTTTCCAAATCTTGAATTTCTCCCGAACATCATTTTAAGTCAGATTGATGATTGAAAGGCCCTTTGATAAAAATTGTCGAGTACACCTTCCGCACCTGACACTTAAATATTCGGGCACTTCTGGTAATTGACATGTGTCTGAGAATTTGGATAATTTATGTCAACTTGTAAAATAATGCTTTTATAAATGTTCACTTTTTGTATGGTTTATAAGTATTGCGCCGGATTAACTGTACCAAATAAATAAGTGTAGAGCATAATTACCTTAAAACATGAGTACTATCCTTTGTAGTGACGTAGAAGGAATTGATTTTTTAACTGGTAAGTATTATGTATAATATGCCATACTTCTTGTTTTATACTTTATTAACTCACTTCCATCCCAGGCATATTGTTGATATATGGTTTGTTCAAATTATTAAATAGTCTGTATATTATTCTCTAAAATATCTTGGTCAATTTTGTAGATCTATATAATTGCAACCATTTTATTACAGAGAGATAGAATCATAATACTAATTATGTTTACAATTATTATGTTTCAATACTTTTCTTTTAAACCCATCAGGTTATTTATTATCTCTATGCATACATAATAATAATTTGATTTTCTTCATTCACTTTTTTTGATATCCCAATAATAACTGCTTTAAACATAGCTAGCGAGAGAAAACAAACATGTTTTCACAAACAAAAATTATAAAACGAAAAACTGGCTTGGTTAAAGTGACCAGACGTCCTGCATTGAGCAGAACAGTCAAGCATTCATAGACTCTGTCCAGAGAAATCAAGCGTCCTTCAAAATGTCCTGTAATTCTCTTTTGTGGTATGCGGTATGCACAAAATGACTACAAAATTAGCTAATTGTTTATTCTCTACTATATTAATGCAAAAATAAGAATCTTAAATATCATCCCATTACTAATTTTGCCCATTCCTAGATAGTGCGACAAAAACCCAACCCAGTCCAAAATTCGCCTGTCAGTGACTACGTTTATTCGGAAAATCCGGATCCGATCAATCAGTCGCATCTAGTCAATCTCCGTTTTAGTCACGAAATAAATTATCGGATGTATAAATCTAATTCTAAACACAGACCCACATAGTTAGACAAAGCGAAAGAATTTTCTTTTTTTTAAGAATTTCGGGCAAAAACTCATAAGGGGGGGGGGGGGGGAAATTTTGGATGTTTCTGAAGAATCTGAGCTCATTATTATTTTTTTTAAAAACAATAATTTATAATTTAGCAAACCAAAGACAAACATTATGAAAGTGTGGTTAGAGATTGCCGATGCCGACAATCCGAAACAGCTGACCAATGAAATTTCAATCGCGTTTCTGTCGTTAAAAGAAATCACTTCGATCTGGATTAGTCAGTCTAGCCCGATTGAAATACCGGATCGAATCGGAGGCTTCCATCCGCTAAGAATATCAGGCGCCATCGTTTATGTGGATATTTTCAAGCGGATGAAGCTTCTATGGGATGAATTAGATCCAATCGAGAAAAACGGAGTCACTTAATCCGTTATTATTTTTTTGGTAACATCGCGAAGGGGCTAAAACACAACACCACTCCAAAAAAATGTTGCCACTTATTTTGACAATTATGTAACGTCCTGCATTAAGATCTTAGAATTATGGTCACTTTAGTCTTGGTACTTAGATTTTATTCCATTTTTGCCCGAGAGACAAAATGCAATAGTGTTGCCACATAGAATGATTTGCTACAATAATATTTACATATTTTAGGTCGCTTTTTTGATTGTCAATTGTCATAATTTAAAAATTAGTATGCTAGGCTAGGATTAATTAATTTCGATTAACACTGGATGGGTTTTTTACATTAACATTAAGTATCAAATGAATGACAAGCGACAACACTGTTGGAAATGCCCATTTTCAAGAGCTATATTGCCAAGTTGCCAAATTTGCTTTTATGTTGTTTTTTTTTATATCAAAAACCATGGACATAAAACAAAACAACGATGCTTATAAGATTACAATCAAATTTCATCTTAATTTTTTGAGATATTTGCAATAAATTGGGCTTTTAAAAAATAATCCTAAATGCTAATTGCAAAAAAAGAATCTGTCTAAGATGAACTATAAGACAACAACCTCATTTGGCTTCATTAAAATCATCATTAACCGATATGCTCGAAACATATCAAACAAACCACAACTAACCTAACTTTTCATTCTGTGCTAGATTAATACTGGTGTGTTTGGGTTAGTTTTGGTTTGTTTTGGTTACCGTGGTTAGCTTGCGTTGCTCTTGGCTAGCATCAGCGAGCGCGAGATTTTACGAAGCGCAAGATCTTGGGTTAAGTCATAAGCATTACTTAGAAATAACCCTTTAATAGATACTGAATATTATAATAGTATGGATTAAAAACCTTGCCTAGAGGTTTAGGAAATATTTAACGTTTTAATAATATAATATAATTGGTGCTCGAAAATCCTAAATATATTTGGTGCTCGAAAATCCAGGAATACTGCAGAATGTTTTCTTGTTGAATCTGTTAAATATATTAGTGCGTATAAATGACTGGCTATCCCTCAATTTGTCTTTTTAAAAAACAAGGGTACTTTTAGTGAAAATCTTGTTTATGGAATAGGGTAAGGTAGGGTCTTAAAGTTTCTACTAGAGATGTTCCTAGTGCATAATAAATATAATTTTAGGGAAATTTTGGGACAATTTGTTTATTAAACTTTTTTTAAATATTTATGTACCGTTGATAAATTTTTAATCTGTCACGGTGATGGCAATCTTTCATATTGACCGAATATGGCTGTGTTGTTTCATCTTTATTGGTTATTAAGTTTTATCATAATAAAAAATCTGTATCTTAATGAAACTAATGCACAGGGCTTCTAATAAGTCAGAAAATAAACTGCTGGGCATTTGCTTTCGAACAACAAAAATTTTCCCTAAATTTAAAACGAAATATGTTCTTAACCAGACATGATATCGATCTCTGGTTTTTAATGGTTAATCGATTTGTCCCTTAAGAGAAAATTTCAAATGTTGGATTTTTTTAAACTGTCAAAAATTTTTATATACAGGGTGTCAAAGAAGGCGGTGATTTTTGCTCCAATTTCAATAGCATGTAACTTTCATAATAATTTTTTTAAATTTTGTCACTGTACATCAATTGAATCACTGGTCCATCACAAAGAAAGCAGTCTGTTAAATTTTTGGTATCTGTTATATTTTAAGAGCTATCGATTTTTTTGTAAAACCTTGTTTTTCAACTTTTTGGTAGTTAGACCACACTGTGCGTTGTATCGTGCAAACTTTGTAAGTGATTATTATACCTTCCGAGAAGCTTGTCTATGTTCAGCAAAAAAATTGTACCCAAATGTTATGATGTGCAGTGGCGTACTTATAATACCTATATGTCTATGAGTAGCTCACAATTTTTCACGATTGTTTTGTATTGGAAAGTACTCGCTCCCAAAATCAAACACATCAAATTAGTAATATTTAATTTTAAGTTTTTTTCAAAAAGTTTAATAATAGGAATAGTGCTGTATTAGAAATAAATAAATAAAATTTGTCCAAAAATTAAATTAAAAAATTATAATTTTAATTTTTTTTTTGGACACACTGTAAAATATACATGTAGATACAGTGCAATATTAAAAAATAAAAAATAAAGATAAAACTTGCTAAATCTAGAGGCGAGCACTTTCCAATACAAAACATTCGGGAAAAATTGTGAGATACTAATAAACCATAGTACAAGTGATTACAGCTACGCCACTGCACTTTACAACATTTAGGAGCAAAAATCAGCGTCTTCTTTCACACCCTGTATATAATATTTTTTGAAAGTTTAAAAAAAATCCAACATAGGAAAGTTTTTCCTAAGGGATAAGTCTATTAATCGTTTAAAACCGTAGGTCGATATTATGTCTGGTTAAGAAAATATTTAGTTTTAAATTTAGGCGAAATTTTCCATGCTCGAAAGCAAATGGCCAACAGTTTAGTTCTACTTACTTTTTGCAAAAGCGTCTTCATGTAAGGCATACTAATTTAAAATATTTTCGGCATATATACGAACTATATCAAAATGCTAGTTTAAACTAGAAATACATTAGAAGGCATTGTATACATTATTTTTAATGAATTTTTATTCTGTCTTGCTTTCAAGAAAAATTAATTTTGTTTACCTAAGATAGTCAATTAGCCAATTTTATTTATTTGCTACCTGCTATCTATATAGAATGATGCATTTTTGAATTTGTTGTACGCGACCAGTTACGATTCTCACGTTAAGCTGGCGTCAGACGACAAAAGTAATTTTTAAAAAGTTGCTATTATAATAGCAACTTATTTACAATACTACGTGTAAGCATAAAACTTATAATAATTCGACTTCTATAGCACCAACTTTTATGTTAAGTTGATACTTACAAGTAGGAACCATGCAACTTTCGACAGCAGTAAACCAAATTTTATGGAATATAATGGTTGTCGCTTAGGATTATTCACCACGTACTTCAAATGAAGTTATATTTAATTCCGAAACTATTACATTTCATGGTTCATTGAAAAGATAAGTGTTCGTGAAATATTGGATTCAACACAAGATAATAAAGGACATCATAGCTGAAGTAACTTTGGAATTAAAATTAACCGAAGATGGAAGTAAAACCATTAAAAGTTTGCATTCAAAGAAAGAAAATAATTAGAAGACAGCAAACAAAATGGAACTAAGAGTCGTAATACTCAGGTATAAGACCTTAACTTAAATTCGGTATCACGAATTAGATTTTTTTGCAAGATGTTACTTTGCCACAAAATATGACTTCAAACATAACTACAGGTAAATATGAAAAATTGTATTAATTATTATGATATTGGAAAGGAATGTGCTACAATAATTTTGAAGTAACCAAATTTATGTAATCTAACATGTGCCTAATCATATTTGCTGCACTGAAAATTACTTCAACCTCAGAAATAAAATAATTTCCTAATTCATCCTTTACTTCGCCAGCATAGTTAAATTACTTCCTGTACCAATGATATCCAGATAATTTTATATTTTGATATTTAATATTGTATATAATATTTTGACCACGTACAATTTGTACAATTGTGTAAAGTTTTGTATAGTTTGGTTTTTCTTTTTCGTTTCATTGTATATTTTTATTTGTGTTTTTATATATTTTGTATGTTTTTTTATTCTAGCTCTAGCTTTGTCTACAAATTGTGAAATTTTTTGACAATAAAGCATCTTATTATTATTACAAAATATAGAAAGATACAATTTTTAATGACGATTGACGATTTTTATAGTTTTAACTGATTTAAACGATTCTAAAGAGTATAATAATAACCAGTGGCGCACACACATGAGAAGCTAAAATAATTTTCAAAAATATGATTATAGAATGGTTACAAAAAAAAGTTTGTCACATACTTAGCCTTCACCTAAGCAACTTTCACAAACTTCAGGTATTTGAACCTAAACATAAATTGATCCGACTTCCTGAGCTGTGCTTATACATTTAGTGTGCCTAAAATAATGATATTTTGAAGAGGCCTTCAAAATGAAAGCTTAGTTTGGCAAGACGTGTTATTGTAAAAAAATCAATCAGGCCTCTATTCAGATCAAAAAAATAGAAAAGACGCTACACAGCTGAAAGAAGCATATTAAATAAAATTATATTTTCCTTTTTTGAATTGCCGAAGGTCAATTAGGCAGACTTACTGCTAGAGTACACACTCCCTGTGTTCCTTATCTTAAGCAGTATACCTGCTCTTCTTAATTAAATATACCTACGATCATGCCGGACTTTCAGGTGAGTATTTTACGCACGGTAGTAGAAAATACTTATTTATGCAAGAAGTGTGTAAAGTGACCCTTTTTTATGAATGGGAATATTGCGATGTTGCGACAATCCCATGAATAAAAAAGGGTACTTTACACATGAGTAGCATACGAAATTTTTTCTATTACCGAAAAATATATGAAAAAACTAAAATATTATTAAATTACTTACGCACTAGTGCGTAAAATATATTATTTTATGCACTGCCCTAAATGTCAAAAATATGTCAGATTTACATTAAGCACTAGTCCGCAAAATAACTTATTTTACGCACTGCACATTAAAAAGGCCTATTTTACGAATCTTAGAGAGTGCGTAAAGTGAGTATTTTACGCACGTAGAAGAAAAAATATTTTCTCTTCCATTGGTCATTAGGAATGTAGCTAAAATTTTCAACGGTTTGTTAATTTGGTGACTTTTACTAATAGTTGTGTTTTTTTCTATAATATGGGCAATTAGCAACTTCTCCCTATTGGTCACTAAGTGCATGTCAAATATTGTATCAAAATTATTTTTTTTTTCTTGAAATGTATGTCGCCTACAAATAATATTCCTGCACTCATTAATTGGCTGTGTCTTGTTACATTATTATATTTGCTCATTTTGTAAACATATATTTTGCGGGCAATTTTAATCAAAACCCATATATTTAGGTTAGTTTAGTTATTTAGTTATTTAGATATGTATGTGCAGATTGTTACTTCTTTCATACTCTTAATTAATTTATTGACGACATATACAGAGTAGTAATTTTATCTAGTTAGCAGCTCGCTCTGCTATAATTCTTTAATTTTTTATATTTATGACTATGTGCTAGAAACGAAATGCAGCATGACCTACAAAATTTTAGGAAAAAAAGTGTCAGTTTTAACAGATATAATAATATGAGCTTTTCTTTTAAAGGTTAACCTGTTATAGTTTAATTATACACTAGATTTATAAACTCGGCGTTGGCGACGGCGCCAGGCGTTAGCGCCAGCGTTGAAGTTGAAAATACGTATATTCATAAGACCATTTATAAAGCCTACGTTGGCGCTGCGGCGCCGGCGTCGGCACTGGTGCTCGTGATAAATCAACTTTATCTATGGCCAACGCTCAAGGTCGTTCGTTCGAAGCAAATCCGTAGTAATGACGCCTCAACCAATAAAATTACTAGAACCTAATCACATGACCAAGCAGAACAAAATGTATTGAAAACGTTAAAAGCAACGAACGCAACAAACAGTATCAATGAAAATATTTAATAATAAGTGAGGTTTTGTTGTCTTTTTAAATAACCGAACGCCAGCGCCGAGGAGTTTATAAATGTGGATTTCGAATACTACGAGCAGTGGCGTGCAAACCAGCCCCTGCAGAGCCTGCAGTGCGGGAGGGCCCCGGAGTATACAGGGCCCCGCAGGGGTCCCTTCCTATATTTGTCTTAAATAACTTCGCCAAATTTTGTATTGAATTAACATTTATTAAAACTTTTATATATTTTAATTGTTAAGTTTAAATTAACTTCTGTACAACTGTTGAAGTTGAAATGCAATAAATTTAAACGCACAATTTCGGGGAATCACCTGTCGTCACCTGATTATATTCCGATTCGTCTCAAATGGGTAATGGGTTGTTGTTTGATGTGACTGTTTACTTTTGGTGGCTCGTATAGAAATACCGTATTTCTCCTTTTCTGAACTGATATAAGCGCTTAGAGAAGGGAAAGACCTTGTTCATGACTCCTAAATTAAAGGTAATTCTGGCTTTTTGGTGACAAATCTAATCCTTCATTTAGTGCGGCTTGGACTACAGGGACTCTTAGTGAGTGGAAAGGACTCTCAAAAAAAAATATCTGCACATGAGAAAGCAAGTATTCATTTGGAAGCATGTTTAGTATATTAGGATAACAAAATCATTGATTCCTTCCTGAAAGATAATCGAGATATTTTAAAAAACGTTTTGAAGAGACTCATTGACATCACAAGAACTATGGCAATTTGTAACTTACCATTTCGTGGACATCGAGAATGATCGAGATACTATTTCTGATTATGACAATAAGTTGGAGCCAGATTCTTCAGAAGGAGTATTTCTGAATATTGTAAAACTTTTAGCAAGATATGATCCGGTTCTTGAGATGCACTTCAATAATATGTAAAAGATTCGGTATCATTACCTAAGTAATAGGTCACAAAATAAATGTATTGCCCTTATTTCTGATACAATTCAGAAAACTATAGTTGAAGATATAAAAAAAGAGTCCGTTTGTTTCCTCATTGTTGGTATACTAGCCAAGATATTAGTAAGAAAGATCAGGTAAGTATTGTGATCCGGTCCATGAATACCAAGGGTAATAAGAAGTAGAATGTGGCAGACTCTTTCTTAGGATTTTTCGAAATGATGGGAAGTAGTGTGTTAACGAGAGTGAGTCCTCACGGAGGAGGTAATTACCTCCTCCGTGAGGGCTCTCTCTCGTTGGGTTTTGAGGAGTCTCTCTCATCATGAAATAAGTTTGTGCCGTCCTGTAAAGTGTTAGTTCTACTATTAAGATACACATAAGTCTGGGTGTTGATTCACTCTGTAATGTAACCTTGTTCAATTTCGCCTCGGTGTAACCTTGATACAGGTCGACACTCCGCCTACCGAGGACGTTCTCCCACCATGAAACAAGGTGTTGCCTTTGGTATAACCTTGACACATTTTGTACGTAACCTTAAGCTTTTATTCCCCACTTAAACAGCTATTATAAAAGTAGCAGCTTAGGGTTCAAAACTTTAATTCAAAATTTGTACAGGTAGATAATGGTGAATACAAGAAAACGAAAAAGAAATAGTGGTTCCAAAAAGCAAGTGGTGAAAAAATTAAAGTAAACAACAAAAATCCCATAGACGAACAGTCTATAGAAATTTGTCTGGCAATTATAAGTGCTTTTAGTGAAGAAAGAAGTTTTGATATTAGCAATACAAAATGGATGATATTAGGGATGATGTAAACATCCAGAGAGTTTTGGACTTTCTAAATGTTAGAGATTTAGGTTCAATAGACATCGAAAAATTTCAATCTATAGGTGACCATGATGTCAACAATTTTATGCAAATCGTAGCAGAACCATCCAATCCAGAAGAAATGGAAACGGATGCAGAAGATGAATATGCTGATGGAAATTTGGTGTTCCTTGAAAACTATAATGAGATTGGTTTTTTCAACCGAGTGTTTTGCATAACGCAGAGTTATGCTGTTGTAACAACATTTCCGGATAGAGAAGATCATATATTGTGTTATTTTTGTTTTTCACTTCATCTCAGTTTTTTTCAAAATTCTACTATTCATAAACATGTTAATACCCATTATAAGAGGAAAATGGAATATTCAATTAATGATTTGAAATGTATAATTTGTTCCAGATCATTGTATCACATAACCATACCAAACGCTTGTGTATATTGTAATGTTACTAATGGAGTTTTTGACATTGATGCAAACACTCATATTCCTATAGTACCGTATTAGATAAGCTTATTTTAATCGTTTTCTTGTATTTACTATAAAAAAATAACATGTACAAATTTTGAATTCCATTTAACTATTATTAAAATGGCATAGTAGTTATTTGAAAACCAACAATAAAATTTGGCAAAATAATTTAAATATTTTAATTCATCCTATTGTAATGTTACTAATGAATTTTTTGATAATGATGCAAACACTCATATTCCTATAGTATCGTATTAGATAAGCTTATTTTAATCGCTTTCTTGGATTAACTATATAAAAAAATAACCTATACAAATTTTGAATTCCGTTTAACTATTATTAAAATGACATAGTAGTTATTTGAAAAACAACAATAAAATTTGGCAAAATAATTTAAATATCCTTTATTTAACCTATTGTAATGTTACTAATGAAGTTTTTGATATTGATGCAAACACTCATATTCCTATAATATCGTATTAGATAAGCTTATTTCAATCGTTTTCTTATATTAACTATAAAAATAACCAACTATACAAATTTTGAATTCAATTTAACTAGTATTAAAATAAAATAGTAGTTATTTAAAAAAACAACAATAAATTTCACAAAATAATTTAAATATTTTTATTTATATATTAAAGACAAACTGGCTCACAAAATTGAGTGTGAACGATCATTTTTCTATATTAACATATTAGAGAAAGCTATTTAATTTTTTTTTGCATTAACTATAAAAATTAACTACTAGTAAATATTTTATTTACTGTTTACGAAGGACATATTTGGGGTATACTTCCAATAACCATTAATTGATAATAAAATATTAAATATGAGGTTTAATAATTTATTAACGAAAACGCTATTTCATTTGCTTGCTCACATATTAATTTATTAAAATAATAATTCTAATATTTTTAAATACTGTTTACGATATGCACATTTGATATAATACTACAAATATATATATATTTATACATAAAATCCTATTATCTCATATTTATAGATGATAAAAGATTAATATGAATTTTAAATTATTTATCAACGAAAAATGGCTATTTTATTTTCTTGCTTGTGTACTAATCTAATAATTAAGTAATGCGTTTTTAATAAAACGTTAAGTAGATTACTTGAAAATTTAAAAATATTTATTAGCTAAAATTTGACCTTTTGTGTACTTTAAGCAATTAGTTTTCTAATAGAATGTTGCTTAAAAAGTAGATTACTTGAAAATTTTGAAAAAAATAATTTATTACCTTAAAATTTACCATATTATGTACTTACTTATGCACTAATTTAATTAAATATTAATCCTAAAATCGTCTCTACTGGCACTAATTGATTTGGGGGCACTAAATGTTGATGAGGCACTAAATTGTTTAAAATCTATAGGTCGGGGTCGGTTGTTGAACATGAAGCATCCTGAACAGGTGGCCGCAACAACCACCGAAGTGTCGCCGCCTCAAAGTCCACATCGGAGTCCTCATCGGAGGACGCAGCATCCAGAAACAGTCTCCTCCTAACATTGTTGAAATGTTGTTGGGGTGGTTGCTGCGGCTGTTGATGTTGATGCTGCAGCTGCACAACGGCTTGTTGCAGTTGTTGTAGCTGGTCGACAGCTTGTCGCAGCTGCTGGACGGTTTCTTGCAGTTGTTGTTGTAGCTGCTCAACCGCTTGTTGCAACTGCTCGACGTCTTGCGGCTGCCCGACGACTTGTTGCGGCTGCTCGCCGAGATGTTCAGGCTGCTCGAGGGGTTGTTGCGGCTGCTCGAGGGGTTGTTGCGGCTGCTCGAGGGGTTGTTGTGGGTTTAACCCCACGGGAAAGCCCGCAACAATCCTGACGTTTCTGCCTTCCATTCGCAGAAAACGCCCATGCCAAAACGCATTATTGTTGTCCATAGTAAATTAAATACACACTATAAACACTATGAGAATAAAATAAAATAAAATTACGTATAAATATAAAATTAAAACTTATGTAGATGGTAACACTATGAATATCAAACTTATTATGGCAACTGTTTTATAACACCATACTCATCTTCCCCAACCTACGCGAAGGTGTAGCCCATGTGCAAGGATATGGCATTGTATCTGACCTCCAAATCTCGACCTACCCCCTCCTATTG